>BQNB010003506.1:4532-114419 GCA_026074375.1 Tanacetum coccineum | reverse complement strand
AATAGGCAGGTCGGGTATAAGAAAAATCCGTGCCATACCATCCACGGCACATGGAATGTTGAAATTCCCAGTTGAGGGGGGAACAATGACGTTACGAAGCAGCAGAGTCATTCCAATGGAATGTGCAATGATCTCCGGACCTAGCACACAACCCCCCATACCTAGCCAAGTGTTGGAGGAAAAGGTAAAAGTGGCCATTCATCCGGAGTACCCTGAGCAAACAATAGCCATAGGATCCACCCTAACAGAAAAGGGACGCGCGAAACTATGTGCTTTGCTCAGACAAAACCTGGATGTTTTTGCCTGCAGATATGACGGGAGTCCCGCGGCATATAGCAGAGCACCGCCTAAATATCCGAGAAGGTTGCCTACCTATCAGACAAAAGAAAAGGGGGCAAGCACCTGAAAGGAATAAAGCAATCCAGGAAGAAGTGGAAAAACTAGTAGATGCCGGAATCATGAAAGAAGTCCATTATCACAGCTGGCTATCTAATCCGGTCATGGTCAAAAAACACGATGGGAGCTGGCGAATGTGTATGGATTTCAAAAAACTAAACCAAGCATGTCCTAAGAATGGATATCCACTGCTAGAGATAGATTGAAAAGTAGAATCTCTCTGCGGATACCCCTTCAAATGTTTCCTGGACGCATACAAGGGGTACCACCAAATCAAAATGGCTAAAGAGGACGAAGAAAAAACAGCATTTATCACGAGCCAGGGGATATTCTGTTACTCAAAGATGCCATTCGGCCTAAAGAATGCCGGGGCAACTTACGTAGACAGGGCATTCCAAAAGCAGATCGGACGCAACCTGGAAGTATATGTCGATGACTTGGTCATAAAAAGCCGCACGGAAGAAGAAATTATCCGAGATATAGAAGAAACATTCAAAACCCTCCGGCAAATAAACATGAAGCTAAATCCAAAAAAATGCACCTTTGGGATGCAGGAAGGGATGTTCTTGGGCTACAAAGTAAACGCCGACGGACTGAAAGTATGTCCAGACAAGGCAGACGCGGTCCTTAGTTTGCCATCTCCGAGATGCCTTAAGGACGTGCAAAAATTGAACGGGAAACTAGCAAGCTTAAATAGGTTTCTGTCAAAGTCAGCCGAAAAATCACTACCTTTCTTCAAAACCCTGAAGAAATGCACAAAGAAGGGTGATTTCCAATGGACTCAGGAAGCCGAAGTAGCCTTCAAACAGATGAAGAAACTCATAGCGGAACTCCCAATGCTGACTGCACCAAAGGAAAAGGAGGAGCTAATCATGTACCTAGCCGCGGCCAAGGAAGCTATCAGCGCAGTCTTAATGACCGAAAGGGGAGGCAAGCAATTGCCAGTGTACTTTGTGAGCCGTGCCCTACGAGGGCCGGAGATCAACTACACCCCCATGGAAAAATTGGTATTAGCCTTGCTCAGCGCAAGCAGACGGCTGAAAAGGTACTTCCAGGCACATACAATTGTTGTAATTACGGATCAGCCGATAAAGCAATTATTGTCAAAATCAGAAATCAGCGGGAGGATGCTAAAGTGGAAATTTGAGCTAGAAGGATATGACATCCAATACAGGCCAAGGACATCGATCAAAGGACAAATATTGGCAGATTTTATCGTAGAGCGACCGGATGAAGAATCCCCGGACGAACTCATGGCAGAGCCAGAAGAATTACCGGAACCATGGACTTTGTTTACAGATGGGTCATCCTGTATAGATGGTTCCGGAGCCGGGCTGATATTGACAAATCCGGAAGGAGTTGAATTCACGTACGCCATGAGGTTTAGGTTTGAGGCTACCAACAATGAAGCTGAGTATGAAGCATTAATAGCCGGTCTCCGGATCGCAGAACAAATGGGCATAAAAAACCTTCAAGCAAATGTAGACTCTCGCCTTGTAGCAAACCAGGTCAATGGCTCTTACGTAGCAAAGGAGTCAGGTATGGTTCAGTACTTGGAAAAAGTAAAAACGCTCGCAAGTAACTTCAAGGAATTCTCCATCAAACAAGTACCGCGGAGCGAGAACAAGAAGGCGGATGCCCTAAGCAAGATTGCATCTACAAGCTTCGCACACCTCAGTAAGCAAGTACTTGTGGAGGAATTAAAGGAAAAGTCTATACATGAGAAGGAGGTCCTCGCTATAGTGGAGGAGGAAGGGCAAACATGGATGACACCCATATGCGAATACCTTACAAAGGAAATCCTTCCGGAAGACAAAAAGAAAGCAAGGGTGGTACGTCGCAAGGCATCCCGGTACACCATGATCAATGGAACTTTATACAAGAAATCTTTCTTGGGACCGTGGCTCCGGTGCGTCGGACCACTTCAAGCAAACTACGTCCTTAGAGGGTTTGAGTAGTTGTAGTTTTCTTTATAGGTAGGTCATTTGCGAAGAGTTTTTTTAATTACTCAAATGTTCATATCTCATAACACAGAAGCAGTATATCGTGTGTGGGCTATATGGCTGAAATATGCAACATTTTATTTACGAGTGTAACAATGTCGCGTATCTCTACAGGTAAATTTGCGAAGAGTTTTTTTGATAAATCATTTGTTCATATCTCATATACTCAGTATAATACATAAATATTATATCTTGTGCCTGGGCTATGGCTGAAATGTACAATATTAAATTTACGAGTGTAACAATGTCGCGTATCGCTATGAGTTTTGTCAAATACAATTAATCAAAATATTTTTTTAATTGTAATTAATCTTATAAATCTGTATATTTTGAGTTTAATTTATTTGTTTAGTTTGAGTTACGCTTTTATAATTTGAGTTATTGCGCCGAATCTAATAGACCGGCTTGAAAAATGTGTTTGGATATTACCAACCAAGTAGCTTAACTATATGAGCTTCTTCGAGCTCAAATAAGCCAAATTTCATAAATCTCGTTGTATTAACTTTTCTAGATTATATGTATTATTTACAATTTTAATCTCTAATATTGTTTTATATTGTCTCCAAAATGTTTAAATTAGCAAGAAAAGCCTGGCTTCGTGCACATTTTTAGGTGCCGACTAACTCTTCTCCCCTAAACAATGAACAACAAAAGACACATATAAGATGTAACTATTTAACTTTACGTTATATTATTGTTATACAAGAATGATTGTTCAGTATATTATCACCTGCAAACAAGTTTTTTTTCACCCGAAACTGTGTTATTTATTACGATTTTTTTTTGTTTTATTGCTTAATGTATCCATATATTTCACATTGTTAAGGTAGATAACGCTATACATGTTTATGAAATACAAGCACCAACAAATTGTATTGTCTTCTAATCGTAATACTATTGTTAGTAGATGAATAAAATTCAAGCCACAATGAGAATTGCTTTGGTGTTATGTTTCAAGCACCAACTAAATGAAAGCGTCGTCGTGGTCTTGCAGATGTACAAGTTTGTAGAAATTCAACATTAATTTTGTGTTGTACCATATACTACAATATGTTTGTATATGATTTTATGTTCTTTTTAACTTATTTGGCAATTGTTGGACTATGTGTATGTTTTATTTCTCGACATTTACCGTATCAAACATGATATGTTTATAAGTTTCGTTCCACCATCTTTTTACATAAGATATCAACATTATGCATCTTGTCAACTTTTCTTTAAAATACCCGTAAATTTCACGGGTCTTTTAGCTAGTTTAAATATATACTATTATATTACTACTATTATAAGAGTACTCTTGTAATTTTTAAATAAAACTTCATATTTTCCTTTCTCTTCTTATAATTGAGCAAACAGGAATATGTGTCAAAGTCGTTTTCTTTTTCTTCAAATTAACTTGTAAATTTGTCATGACTTTTTATCTATTAATCAAACATCCATTTTTATTCCATTCCGAATGATAATTTTCGCAAAATGACAAAATATAGAACAAATTAGTCTTCGTTGAAAAGTAACGAGGGTAATTAAACCGCACCTTGATGCAGATGCAGACGTTTCAATATCACTAATCCGAATATATATCTCAAAGGCTCTCTAGCTTTTAATGTTCACTTTTAATAAGCATTTAAGTAAGCAGTTTAAATGCATTAATAATATTTCGATATTTATCCCACTTATTAATAGCTTAAATTTTTAATAATCCCAAGCATGCTGTTATGGTGTTCTCTAAACAAATCAGCCTTCAATAATATATAAGGTTGATTAATTTTTGGCTAATAGAGAAAAATTTGTAGTTGCCTAAATGAGTTGTCCTATCTACCTTAGACTTGACGATATTAAAACTAATAAAGAACCTCATACGAATTTTTTTTTTAAAGGCAAGAAGCCTCTCATATAAAAGGCTTTGATATTATACTAAGTGAGTATTTTCTTCCCATTTAAGCAAGTTGTTTGCGAATTCTAGGCTCATCGTTTTAATTTGTGTAGAGTTTTGTGACATGTTTTTTAAATTATTGATTGATGTGTAACAGTATGTAGAATTTTTGTATATGTACATACCACATTCATCATGCACATATTATATGTATTAGAATTGAATGTGTGTAATTGCAAAATAATATAGTACTTGCATGATTTAATATCTTGTGTCTTTATTTTAAGGTTTATGTTACAATATTTAGTGGATATAACACTCTAATTACGATTCCGATGTCCTTAAGAACAGTTAGGAAATTAAGCATAAGTACCGTAGAATTTGGAGTTAGCTACCCTGTTCGTAACTAGCGACCTACAGTTAAATGAACTCACATGTTACAGAATTCGTATTGATTGATTAATTATCAAATGAGTTGCAGTCTTTTAGTATTAATTGTTTTTTGATTTGTTCTTTCAGAGAAGGATAGACAGTTGTCTGAACTCATTGTAATTTTTTGTTTTGTTGATTTTGTCTGTGTTATAATTTTGCAGGTTGTCTACAAAAGGTATTTTATTTTTGATAAAATTTTATAATAATTTGATAACCATCTACGTCAAGTAATGTAGCTTAGTTTAATAGGACAAACCAAAAATACCAAAAAGTGTCTGATTGTAGAGACGAACAAACCTCTCTCGCATCATGTTTGCCTCTGCAACAAGGGCAGGTGTAAGATTAGAAAGAAATGCATCTGATGATGTCAATAGGACCTGAACATAGAGAACAAAAAGTTGTTAAAGAAGTCAACTAAAAATCATAATGTACCATTTAGAACTACCTCTTCTCGGACCTCAATGTAACAAAAAAACAACAATAATTTCGAAACAAACCCGCCCGTCGGGCGGGTTACGTAACTAGTACTACAATATGTTTGTATATGATTTTATGTTCTTTTTAACTTATTTGGCAATTGTTGGACTATGTGTATGCTTTATTTCTCGACATTTACCGTATCAAACATGATATGTTTATAAGTTTCGTTCCACCATCTTTTTACATAAGATATCAACATTATGCATCTTGTCAACTTTTCTTTAAAATACCTGTAAATTTCACGGGTCTTTTAGCTAGTTTAAATATATACTATTATATTACTACTATTATAAGAGTACTCTTGTAATTTTTAAATAAAACTTCATATTTTCCTTTCTCTTCTTATAATTGAGCAAACAGGAATATGTGTCAAAGTCGTTTTCTTTTTCTTCAAATTAACTTGTAAATTTGTCATGACTTTTTATCTATTAATCAAACATCCATTTTTATTCCATTCCGAATGATAATTTTCGCAAAATGACAAAATATAGAACAAATTAGTCTTCGTTGAAAAGTAACGAGGTATATTAAACCGCACTTGAAAGCAGATCAGACTGTTTCAATATCACTAAACCGAAATAATCTCAAAGGCTCTCTAGCTTTTAATGTTCACTTTTAATAAGCATTTAAGTAAGCAGTTTAAATGCATTAATAATATTTCGATATTTATCCCACTTATTAATAGCTTAAATTTTTAATAATACGAGGCGTGCCCACCCGTGCGTTGCACCGGACTTGGTCTTTGGGAAAAAACTGCAGTGTAATGAGGTCGTATAGCTAACTTCGTTACAACAATTACCGGATGCACTGCACTATAATATCTAAAGAGGTTAGGTTAAAGATACATAGCCATTTCAATCCATGACTTTTGCGTTTTGTTTAGCAATAAGTGATTGTTTGGGATTGCTTATTGCGTATCTTTTTGTGTATGGTATGCTTAAACACAAGTACTTATCACTTTCTGCATATACACACTGTATAGCATTCCTAATCTAATAAACCTTGAATGTGTTCACCAGAAAGTATAGCATTCCTAATTTGATAACAATGCATATTACTAACAAATAACATCATGCAATTACAACCCAATTGTGATAAAGGCAAATATACATCATGCATTCCTAATCTGATGAAGTGTGGCCTATTACCCCGAACATCATGCAATTGCTTTCTGGGGAACATCAGCAATTACGATAGAGGCACAACCTAACAACTGACCTTCTTAAAATCACATATGTAGGGCCTATTTATTGATCATAGCTCATAACTCTTTAATTCCTAAACGAAACATGTATTTCTTTAAAAGTGATACCAAAATATATATGTCTAACACATAGCACTTAACACACAACATAAAGAGTTAATAATACTGAATACGGTGCAGTTTAAAAACAAACTTGACGAACCCGACATAAGTCTGCAGCAATAGCACCTCTAATCCTCTCACCCGTTTCATCCCCCTCCCCTTCATGCCATCAGGCCACTAAACGTACAACATGTGGCATCTGCTTACCTAATGACTGTTCTTAGGTTGCATTAACCATTTCCTTCACCTCTTTATCTTATTTTTTGAATACTTGACTTGGTAACTAAAAAAACATATTGCTACATAGTTTCGAGTTTGAAAGATGGAAAAAGTTTAAACCAACTCGATACTGAGTGAAACCGAGAGCATGCTATCATATTTTGACATTCGGTTCGCACAACACATTTCACAGCAAACACCATGTGCTATAACGTCGTTCACATTACCATTTCCTTCACCTATTTATCTTATTTTTTGAATACTTGACTTGGTAACTAAAAAAACATATTGCTACATAGTTTCGAGTTTGAAAGATGAAAAAAGTTTAAACCAACTCGATACCGAGTGAAACCGAGAGCATGCTATCATATTTTAACATTCGGTTCGCACAACACATTTCACAGCAAACACTGTGTGCTATAATGTCGTTCACATTCAATTCACACACGATATTCTAACACTATGACTCTAGACCCTTAAATCTTCTAAACATAGCAAATAACGAAAATAAACGACAATAAAGATGACATACGCATTTCTGTGGGAGTCGCCATCTCTGGAATTTCCAGACGCTGGTCCACTTTTTATACTGCAAAAGCACAATGTATTCAAATTCATGGAAATAAGCAATTATAAGCCGGAGTCTTTGACGATATTATTATGATGCTGCTATGAGTTCATATCATTGGATTAAAATGAGACTGAGAAATTTGTTTGAACTCACCTTGTAACTATTCGGATTTTGGAAAAAAGTTGGGTGCAATGTGGCGTAGACTTCTAACAGTAACAGATAACTACTGACCTTAGAAGGACGGAGTCTTGGAAAGCGGTTTAACCTTTTGTTCTCGCATCATTTCATGTCACACCTTTTCTTGATCCAAGGCACTCACTTTCAGCATCACATGTCATTATTTAATTAAAAACAGTCAAAATAGTGCATCATTTAATTTTCTTTCTTAGTAAAAAAAAACCATATCTTGCATATAGAAAGAAAGATCAAAACTTTTCGTTTCTTGAGTCTAGGCAGGGTGGGCGATTTCTATCCAAATTATAAAAGTTCACATAGGGGGTAAGATTAAGTCTGGTGTGTCATACATAACCCGTATAAGCATAATAAAAGCCTTATCCAAAGACGTGAAAAGTGAGGTTTTTGAAAACGGAAAAAATCGCCCCATAGAGACTCTACCAATCAACTAAAAATGAATTTCTTTACAATGAGAAACATAGAGTTTGTATCTGGGAGTTTGGCTAAGCTTATCGAGTGTAACTAACGGGGTGTTTGTTTACGCTTATATAGCCGGCTTATAGCTTATTTGGTTTTGGGCTTATGTTTCATAAGCTCACTTTTTGTGGCTTATTTTGGAACTTTTCGGCTTATATAAAGTTAATTATGGCATAATGAACTTTTATATAAGCCGAAAAGTTCCAAAATAAGCCACAAAAGGTGAGCATATGAAACATAAGCCCAAAACCAAATAAGCTATAAGCCGAAACAAACACCCCCTAAATGTTGTTAACAGCTATGCTAAAGTGATGACCATATGAAAAAGCTTATTATGCTTAATAGCTGCTAATCCCCTAAAATGTTTCCTAAAGCAATCAATCAGCTCAAAATGCTCCCTAAAGTAATTATTTACGAAAAAACAATTAATCAGCTAAAAATGGTTCCTTTAAGCATCTTTGAATCTGGGTAAAGCAGCTTATTGATTGAAAAAGTTGTTAAAGACATAAGCTTTTATAAGCCAAACATCAAATATTAATAAAAAGATTACCTTGAAGTAGATTGGAAATTAAGCTTGTCTTGAATAGAATTAAATTAATTAAAAAAGGTAGGAGCTTTAAACGGCCTCCTGAAGCAAATCAAGCGTGTATAATCCTTGGTGTTTTGTTACCACATTGTGATGGACTCTCTTATGACCACCTAAAGCTTTTCCTGACTCGATTTCCCTAAAGCAAATCGAGCATTTATAATCGATACTACCTGATTGGTTTGGGTTATGCAGTTCTGAAAGAGAAAGTAGGAGATCAAATATTGGGTCTGTCATTTATACATGTGAAAATTGAATGCTTTGTAACTCCATCATGAATTGTAACTCCATGATCTTCTGCATTCTTGGTTGTTGGAAGTGGATGGTGTTGTAACTGGATGGTGCTTTACATCCCTAAAACCACCAGGCATATTGAATGTGAGGGGAATTATAGAGACTCTCAACGCAGTCGAATGTAAATACTCTACTTGATGGGTTTTAGTACTAGTTATATAATGGCCGTCTACGCACAGAGTTTTTTTTAATTTTTTAATAATGTATTTTTATATATTCTAAAACTAAAAATTTAATTTTCTTTAATTTTGGTTTTTAATTTTGTATTATAAAAGAAGAGAACTCGACTATGTGTAGTTATACATGTTATCCAAAAAGGAAACGAATAAGAGATTTTGGATGCCACACTCAAGCATTCATATTTGGGAACAATGTACGGTTTTAAAGTTGACCACCAACATGCATACTCAGCACAAGTTCATTTGCAACTTTTTATAAATAAAATATGAAAGTATTGAGTTGTATGTAAATTAGCAGGTCAACTTTTAGTGGATCTTGGCGCAATAAATCTAGCACGTTACAACTTTTGGTATGAATGTGTGATGACCTTTTTGTTCCTAAAAGTAAAATATTTATTTGAGAATGTTACAACCACAGAGAGTTTATAAAAAAATTTCTACAAAATGATGTGACATGCAATAATTGAATTCAAGTTTTTTATTTTAAGAAAGACAACATATATTAAAAAACCAAACGGAGCGACGAACAATTACAAAAGAAATGGCAACCCACCTCCTTAACAAGACAATTAAAAAGGAAGGGTCTCAAAGACAAATCAAAACAACAAAGAGAAAAAACAACCAATACTAAATGACAAAAAAAGAAAAAAAGCAAAAACTTAAGGCACAGTAGGCATGACTAATACAAATGATCAATTGATCAGATGAAAAAGCCATACCAGACATCCCACAAAAGGCCTTGGCCCATAAAACACTTTGTCTTGATAAAAGCCATATATTAGGACCAAACGCAGCAACAAAAGGAGAGTGCATATCCATGATGACTAACTACCTGATATGACCCAAACAGCCTCACAGAAGTATTTCCAGCAGCAAACCTCTATGATCTTTCATATATATGATGTACAGTATAGCAGGATCATAAAATTCATCACATAAATTCATTGCAGCTCACTCGTAGCATCAAATTTAGCATAAACTGAAAGCACTGAACTTGTAGACGAATCGCGAAAATTAGCACAGCTAACCCAACAAGGACCTGCACTTAAACTGCACAAATGAAACCAAAAATTGCAGACCTTCATTCTGGAAAATATTACAGTATCATATTTTTGATGTGTTAGGATCATGCAACCATTTTTCCCAACACCACGACCCTTTTTTTGCCCGTCTCGAGATCCATTGGAAACTCTTCAATTGAATATCTTGAACTATCTTGTTTTCACTTGCCACTTTATTATTGAATACCCGATTATTACATTCCTTCCAGATGAAATAACCGGTTACCCATACCACCACTTGCCACCACTTTTTATTCTCTACTGATTGTGAATTAAAACCATTATGCTTAAAAAGCTCGCCTATTGTAAATACATCTACGTTCCTACCTTTCCACCATTCAAAAATTTTCACCCAAACGCTCCATGCCATATTGCATAATAACAGGGAATGATCAATTGTTTCTACATTTTCATCACAACAAGGACATAGAAGTGTATTCAAGTCGATACCTCTTTTATCTAACTCGTTAAGAACCGGAAGCCTACCTTTCAAAACACGCCATACAAATATGTTAACCTTCTTTGGAGCAAGGTTATTCCACATGGTTTCTTCACCCGATCGATCTGTTTGAAGCCATATCTCATCCACCAATCTTGCAAGATCTTTAACCGCGAACTTTCCATCCTCGTTGAGTGCCCACCGCCATTGATCCCTACAATCATGAGACAACTTAAAATGCCTACCAATTCCTCCAACTCGCCTCTCATCAACCCAAATACACATTTCCGACACCTTTGCCTCTTTTCTTCTATCTAAGTGATATAACCTAGGAAATCTATCACATAACCTCCTATTATCTATCCATCTATCCAACTAAAAGAGTTATTAGATTCCCACTATCTCACTTTCTTTACAATTAAAGAAGTGAATTCCTACCCCACTTTAATTCATATCAAAAACCGGCTTTTATGTGTCATTCCATAACCCCCTCCCCCCCCCCCCCCCCCGCCCCCCTCACCCCCCTCCACTACTACCTTCTAAGAGCCTCTAAAGCCCCAAACCCCGTCCAAACCAAAGATACTCACCTAATCACTTTCCTACCTATAAAACTCTCCTTTTACCCTAATTCTCCACCACCAACTTAACCCAAATAAAGCCAAATTTATTTTGCCCTTAAAGACCCAATATAAACCCACCCATAAGAAGAAAAATGGTATCCCATTTAACCCACAACATTTTCTTACTTTCACCCGCCCTACCCCAAAAGAAATCTCTCCTCACACTCTCAAGTTGTTTAATCACACACGAAGGCACACGAAACATCGAGAAATAATACAATGGTAAACTACCAAGGACCGATTTAATCAACGTCAATCTTCCACCAAAATACATCGTTTTAGCTGTTCATTCGGTTAATCTTCTCTTGAATCTTTCCACCACAGGTCTCCAGGTATTAACCCATCTCGTACTCAACCCAATAGGGAGCCCAAAATAAAGAAATGGGAATTCTCCAATGCTACATCCCATGTAACGAGCCATAATATCCATCTCATCCAATGTAGCGCCCACACCATACAATTTACTTTTATTTAAATTTATTTTTAAACCTGACGCTTCCTCAAAACATTTTAGAATGCACATCAATTTTTGTGCATTTTCTTTATCCCATTCACCGAAAAATACCGTGTCATCCGCATACTGAAGATGTGATATACATATCGCATCCTTACCCACCAAAATCCCTTTAAATACCTTTGGCAACCGCTTCCTTTACAATTGCGTTGAATCCTTCTGCCGTTATAATAGATAAGAATGGAAATAACGGGTCTCCTTGCCTTACTCCCCTCTCCAAACCAAACTCTTTTGTCGGATACCCATTTACCAAAATGAACATAGATGATGATCTCAAACATGTCTCAACACATGTGCACTACTTGTTACCAAAGTTCATTCTTTCTTCTCATAATATCTATCAAAAACCTCCAATTAATACTATCATTAGCGTTTTCGAAATCAACCTTAAATATCAAACCCCTCTTCTTTTTCCTCTTCAAATATTTCATCGTTTCATTAGCAATAAGAATACCATCCAATATAAACCTTCCTTCAATAAAAGCATTTTGAACCTCACCCACCACATTCCGATGATATTTTTAACCCTTTCTGTGAGAATCTTTGATACTATTTTATAATAACATCCAATTAAGCTAATGGGACGGAAGTCTTTAAGCCCAATGGGATCGGTTACCTTAGGGATAAGTGTCACAAATGATGCATTACAATCTCTTGACACTTCCATCTTTTCCCAAAACCACCGCACAACCCCAACTAAATCACACTTGATTATTTCCCAAAACTTTTTAAATACTTAAAAATAAAATCATCTGGATCGGGGGCCTTATCGCTTCCATAATGCCAAACGGCATCCCGAATCTCCTTTTCTTCAATCACCGCTTCTAGTGACTTCGCCTCATCCTCAAAAAGCTTAGCCACTTTATCACATCTAAAGTATGGTCTCGACTTGTTGCATTATGTGAATATTGATTTATAGTAACGATATACTTCTTCTTTGATATTTTCTGGATCTTCACACCAATAATCGTCCACCATTAAGCCACGAATATTATTTTTGTTATTCCTTCTTTTAATCATTGTGTGAAAAAATTTAGAATTCTCGTCTCTCTCTATATCCCACTTTACTCTAGCCTTTTGCTTTAACATAGAACACTTTTCTCTATCTTTTTCCATCCATGCCCGTCTAGTTTCTAACCATTCCTTCACTTCCCTATCATCTAAATTACGCGACTCGACTTCCATCTCCCACTCTATGGCTTTCTTCATGTAGTTCTCAATACACTCGCCCATAGCCCCGAACCTCCTTTTACTCTATTCTTTTATCGCGATCTTGACATTTTTGAGTTTATCTCTAAATTTACAATTTGGACGTGATCCCTTTACCTCTTTATTCCACGCATCAGAAACCACCTGATTAATGTTTGCTTCCTCGAGCCATACGTCAAACGCCCAAAATGGTTTCAGTCCAAAATCTATTTCAATATCTTTTAATAGAACTGGACAATGATCTGATAATTTACGGTCTAACGCAATCACTGCTAGATTACTCCATTTATTTTTAAACGCCTCAGAAACCAAGAACCTATCCAGCTTACTAAACTTCAATCCGTCATCACTGATTCTTGTGAAACGTCTACCACCCATCGGGATTTCCACCAGGCGAGCTAAATTTATAAATTCATTAAACCCGTTAGCGTCTTTTTCCTGGAATTGCGTATTTTTCCTGTCATCTTCGCATCTAACCTCATTAAAATCACCAAACAAACACCAAGATTCATTCCCATCGTTCATCAAATTTAATAATCTGTTCCACAAAGACGTTTTTTGTTGACCCACATGAGGACCATAAATACACACAAAGAATATATCACCGTTAACACCCTTCCATTCTCCCTTTACTGCAATGAATCTTTCATCTCCAACTGCTTGTTTACACGTAAAAATATTATTATCCCATACCAGTAACAAACCACCTCATCTACCATTAGCTTCCTTTTGTACATAACTGAAGTTCCTACTACCCCATAAGTCCTCCATCCACTACTCATCAAGCATGCTGCTCTTGGTTTCTTGTAACGCAATCATATCAGGATTCTCTTTGTGTCTAATAGCTTTTACCCACCCATTTTTATCATCCGAACCCACCCCACGAATATTAATGGATATAATTTTCATATAAACACAGTATTAAGCGAAATAAGACCCGCAACTAACCTACACATTCGCATTTCCTGCTTCCTTCGCGCTCTCCTCCTGTCCCACTTTTCTAGTTTCCCATATGATACCAATTTGTTCCCCAATTACTTTAACTCTTTCCATATTAATTGAACATGTCGCTTTTTATCAGATTTGTCAACACCTGGTTTGATATTATTATATGTACCTTAGATGCTCCGGATGGTCCTTCTTGGTTACTTTTGCTTCCGGCCCCGTTGGTACTCGAGCGTCATCTCTTCTGTCTCGTCACTAGTTTAGCTAATTTAAACCCGTGTTACCTTGTTTTCCCCCCTCCTTCACTCTGGTCTTTACTTGAACTCATCCCACCATCAAATGAGCGCCTTTCATACGTGCCACCCAACGAGACTTTCCAATTTTTGTTGAATCTATCTTTAGCGATACTGTCACTTTGATTACTAATTATATCATCTTCTTTCTCCTTGTGATTTTTATTACTTTCGACAAGTGCATCTTCCGATACCCTAACACCTTCGAAACCTGTGTTAATAACGTTACCATTTTTATTTTTATTTTCTTGATGGGTCAACAAATCTCCTATTACTCCTTGCAGATTTGTTATACCATTATCAGGCCCAAAGTGAGCCTCACCTTTGTTCTCTTCTTGGGCTGAGTTTTTTATTGTGTCACATGGATGGGCTTTACCATCATGGGCCTGATGATTTAAAAATTCGCCACTTTGTCTCATTTTAAATCCCTCACGTATCTCTATACTATCACGTGACTATCCATCAATTCATCAGTCGTCGTATCTTTCATTTGGATGTTAGACAATTCATCAGCCGCCATATCTTTATTTTGACTCTTAGAATCTTCAAAGCCCTTGCTAGCTGACTTTTTCTTCTCGTTTGATGAACTATCCTCATTGACTTTGAATGTGAATTTGGATTCTGTTGACCTCTCATTGGCCCCTTCATCTTCCATATTCAGTACCTCGTTATCATCAACATCTTCGTTACCGTTGTCCGTCTGCCGCCGGCCATAATCACTTTCGTCTTCGTCTTCTCTGCTATCATCCTGGAATGTACCATGCTCCATTGCCACAAAACTATTTTCCCCGCCACCTTCTTCCTCCTTGCTTGTTTTCTGATCCACATCAATCTCAATCACATCATTGATCTCTTCAACCACTACAACCTTATATGTCCTCTTTTTCACCTTAACATGAACAACTTCTCGAATTAAATCAGGTGATATTGTGTGGATCATAACTTTACCAACAGTGACTGATTGGTTGCCTACTAAACAACAATTACTGGTGTCCATTATTGTCCCATGCACCGTTGCAATTTTATTGAAAATAGACTCGTTCAAATAGGATATTGGTACCCCCATAATATTTATCCATGTGAGTCTTCCCGACGGCCTAAATTGGTCATCCCACTTTTTGATCTTCCTTACCCATCTCCTAATATCGTGTTCGATATTTCTACCACATTGTTGAAAGTTTCTATTATCTCAATAATTATCATTACTTCTAACCCTCCCCCCCCCTAAGTATTTGATGGCTATGTTGAACAACCCTACAACCTCACAAAAGCCAGCCAATTTATCGAGATACTCTAGTTTTTTAACTTCACCTATGATGCCTCTACATAATGTGTCCCTATCGATCTCAGCTTCAATAACATCGATAATACGTACGTCATCTGAAGACTGCTTCTTCTCATCGGCTACTTCATGAGACATTTCATTTTTATTGTTATCACGCTCTGTTTTTTCCCATATTACCGTTATCGTTACCATCATGCGCTCCATGCTTCATACCTTGTACCACCTGACTGTATTTGCGATCATCTCTTCTGCTACAGTATCTAGCTTCCCATCCATTCATTCCTTCATTTTTTGCATCTTCCGCATTTCCCCCCCTCTGCTCCTATTGTTTTCATATCCCCTTCTGTCATAAGCTCTATAGACCCGAATGTACTCATTTCCCATCCTTATACCACTTAGTACTTTAAACAATGATTCCATGTTTACGATATTTTTAATTCGCATAAACCCATATCTTTGTCCATAAGGTAGTCGCTTCTTAACCATGTACATGTCATAGACGGTTCCATGCTTCTTAAATTCCATCCACTGCTGACCCATGCCCCACGCCTTCGGAAAATTGTAGAACATAAACGAAGCGGATGATTTCTGATTAACGTTGATGTTGTTGGTCCCATAAGATTTGCCATGGTAGAATTCCCTATTTTCGTAGTGCCTTTTTGTCTCTCTTCTCATTTTCTCTCTCACACTGATGAGGTGTCATTTTATACACTTTTTCGGGGTCGTTTAACCCCCTAAATCATGTTTTTATGCCCCAAATAAGTACTTAATTATTTCTTTTCAGGTATTTTGCATTTGGAAGGCATTTGGAGAAAATACACGTGATTTGGGCTCATTTGGAGAAGAAACGGACAAGACTACGGACCTACACCAACATTGCTCAAGAATTTCTCTATAGTGGCTGGAGACGGCGTCACAAATACAACGTGACGCCGTCAAAACGATGATCAAGACGGTGTCACGAGATTTCAAGACGGTGTCAAAGCACACGACCCAACCCATTATCTAGAATATTCTCTTTCATGACGGCGTCACAATTAAAACGAGACGCCTGTCATAAAAAAAACGATTTCGTATATAAAAATACCCGAAATTTAGGGTTTTGAGTTTGTAACTTTAGAATAAAATGAGGGTACGAACCCTAATTAGTTTAGCAGCTGTTAGGGATGATTTTAGGGCCTAAAAACCCTATTGTACTTCCTCCAACTCATGTTTTAATCAAGTAAGGTTTACTTAATTATTCAATATGTCTATGTGTTGTTTGATCTATCTATGCTTTTGCTTTACCTTTAACATGCTTGGCTAAACCTTCTATTATGTTTATTTATGATTGTATGAAACCTAGAATGTAGATCTTAGTGGTGTTGCTTCTTGTGATGGATGTGCATGTTAGGTCTTCGAAAACCAGCTTTTGTATGTATCGCTGTTGATATGTCTAGGGAAACTTAATTATGTAGAAAGGATACCATCGGGTAACAGTCTTCATACTACCTTGTACCCTAATATGGTTGATCCACTTTTAATATATTTCACATGCACTTAGTATACTCCTAGGAGCTGTGTAACAGTCTTCATACTACCTTACGTGTGCGTTGCTCTAGCGGCATACTAAGTAAACGGCGGGTTTGTGTAATTCGTTCATGACTTAGGAAATAGTTACACAGATCATCATAAGGGTGACAATGCAACAACACTGGAAGAAGCAATCTAGAGAGTAATACATGATTAAATAAACACAATCTTTTATCTTATTGTTATCACCAAATTAGTTTAGTATTATATTTAGTTTATTAGCTAAAACCAACCAAACCTCTTAATTATATGATTTACTGCTTTCATAAAATATAAAAACACAAAAATAATCTTCTCTCAACCTTTAGAATTCTGTTAGACCTTGATCAAGCCTTCCCAACCTATTCCCCGAGTGAACGATAACAACCCCCCGAGTCTTGCCTATACTACTACTACAACAAATAGGTGCTCTGCCTAGGGAGTTGTAAAACTTCATGTTGAAGTCCTACGATGACCGCATCAAGTTTTTGGCGTCGTTGCCGGGGAATAGTTAGGTTTTGATCATAGTTTAACTTGGTTCTACTGGCTTGAATCCTTTCAAGTAAGATTTTAATTCCTGTCATTAGCTTTCTTGTAGTCTATCTTTTTCTTTGTGCCCTTTATTCGTAACAATTGTAAATTTGTAAATTATAATGAATAGGTATGGTTATTCTAGCGTAGGTAGGTTTGATGCATTCTTCCGTAATCAACTCTTGGTGTTCCAACAACATCAAGATGAATCTCTTTATGATTCATGGACTTGTTTCAAATACATAATCTGAAAAGTCCTGAATCATGGCCTTAGTATATGGACCCTAATTGAAATCTTTCTTAAACATCTTGACTTGTTATCATGTCATATCATCAATTTGACAGCAAAAGGGGATCTTAGGAAGTTTAGTGATATAGGAGCATGGTATGCCATAGAGGATTGTACCTAATATGATAAAAATGTAGCAACCCAACAAGCGCTATTTCTGATGAAACTACAAATGCTCAAATAGTTGGGGATTATATGGTTAGGGTACAGGTAGCTAGGTGTATGGCATGGTTAGATTATGATGAGCATGTAAATAGCCTAAGTACGATGGATAATGAGGTAGGGGTTACAAGCCTTGAGACTACCACACAAACCCTACCGTCATTTGAAGAATACACACCGCTCGTGACTCACCTTGAAGAAGTATAATAGACTTTAGGAACCCCGATAGAGGTAGAACCTTTAAACGAAACAAAACTAGAGGAAGTAGACTTGAATTGTAATCACAACACTCCTTTTAGTTCTAGGGAAATTTCTAGTTTTGATTGAATAGAGCCTCAAACTTTACTCAATAGTCCATCCTTAAAAGTAAGTCTAGGAGACGTAATTGGCCCCGAACCACCCATCAAACCACATAGTCCGAATAGTTCTAGGATGAAGGTAGTAGATTATTTAACAACTCAAACACCGCCTTCACCTCACGTGGCAAATTCCCATCCTAAGAGTGTGTATAGTTATTATAACCCAGGTATAAATGACCCTAAGAGACATTATGGATTTAAACCTGGTTTATTAGAAAAAAAGTGTATCCCTAGGTGTTGATATTTCAAATTGGGAGATGTTTGATGATGATTGGGGATTAGAATCTAAGGAAGTTTCTCCTCTAGGAGAAGAACTTAGTTTATTCGATAGGCAAAATGAAATAGAGAGAGGTAGAATTCTAGAAACATGCCATTTAGAACATATAATTCACCAACTAATTTTCTAGCATGTGACCCCTTCTCATAACAATGGTGTGTACCGTTACTATCACCCGCACTTAAACTCAAGTATAGGGGAACCCTCCCCTTTATCTGTTAAATAAGGGTAGAGTCAGGCTCGTGACTCAAACAAAAACAAGCGCTTTTTGGGAGGCAACCCAATATTTACTTTTATCTCACATTAGGAGTGTCTTGTGTGTTTTAATTCTTTATAGTTTGTTTTATTATGTTTGAATTAGTTTGTAATAATGCTTTGTTTGTTTGTAACTTCGTCTTATTTGCAATCAAAGGTATTTTGCAACAAAATAAGTGTAGGAGAATTTATCCGTTTTTTAGAACCAAATTCAAACATGCAAAATAAATTATTTAGATTAATTCGCGTCAGTTTTGAGTCATATGATTGAATTGTCAAATCTCAGGTTTTATGCAGCCATTTGTACAAGAATTAACTTATAGAATCAAGTGCAGGAAATTTTTCATCAAAAACAAATTTTTTGTTTTCACAGAACGTGGAGACGAAGTCACGATTTACACGCGACGCCGTCACCACGACACCTGTGACGGGGTCAGGATTTTCCTGATGGCGTCAAACGCTGTTGGGATTAAAAGTCTTCTTGAAGTTACTGTTGTTAAGGTATTAGTTACTGCTGCTAAGTATAAATTAGTGCTCTTAGTAATCTTAATGAAAAATATGCTAAGTAGTTAGTACTGCTAGTTACTACTACAAGTGTAAGTTACTATTGCTAGTGTATATTACTACTGCTAGTTACTACTGCTAGTAATGTTAGTACTGCTAGAGTAAAGTTAGTACTACTAGTGTAACTTAGTACTGCTGGTGAAGATTGAAGAAAACTTGCTAAGTAGTTAATGCTTGCTTGTACCAGTTATGTGCTGGAACAAAGTTACTACTGTTGGTGGTTGAAAGTTACAACTGCTTGAAAGGATAAAAGACTGCTAAGAGAAAATATTAAAGATGCTTTGGATATGTAAAAGCATTTTGTAAAAGATACGAATGATTATTTGTTAGAAGATCATGATAACTTAGGAAAATATTGTAATCCCATTAGGACTCCTTGGTGTATAAAAAGAGGACCTAGGGTATAGAATTCTATGTATCAGTATCAAAGTATCAAATCGAGTCATTCATAGAATTGTCATAGCTTCAAGGTTTTGTAAACCCTAACACTATTAAGAGTGTTCGTATTATATTAAGGCTGAAAGTTTGGTAAACTGGTGTTATTGAATCTATTCATTATTGTTTTATGAAATTCTTCTTAGTATCATTGACTAGATTCCACATAGTCTTTGATATTCATAATCAAAGTTTCTATCATAGTTTTTTTGAATTTATTCAATACAACTTAGCCTTATACAAGCTAAGCAAGATCTATTCTATTGGGATCAACAAGTGGTTACATGAGCTTTGTGAGAAGCTTTGAAGAAGAAAGAACCTTAACTACACAACAAGATCTACGTTTTCAAGAAAGCAATGGAGATTCTCATCTACTCAAACCATCAAGCTACCCATACTCCACCTGGTGAGTATGATCTCTGGAAGATGAGGATGGAGCAGTACCTACAGTGCATTGATTACACTCTATGGGAGATCATAGAAAATGGTAATGCACCCATAGTAACAAAAACTATTGATGGTAAGGAGACTGTTATCCCTCCTACAAGTGTTGAAGAGAAGGCACAAAGAAGGGCAGAGTTAAAGGCAAGAAGCACTTTGTTGATGGCCTTACCTAATGAGCATCAATTAAAGTTCAACTCATACAAGGATGCTAAGACACTGATGCAGGCTATTGAGAACAGATTTGGAGATAATACTGCTACAAAAAAATCAGAAAAATCGTCTGAAGCAGCAACATGAAAACTTTGCTGCATCCAGCACAGAAGTGATTGAGAAAACCTATGAAAGGCTTCAAAAGCTAATTAGTCAACTGGAGATGCATGGTGAAGTTATCCCTCAAGAATACATCAATCAAAAGTTCTTGAGAAGTTTGTCACAAGAATGGACTATGCATACTATTGTGTGGAGGAACAAACCAGAGATTGAGACATTGAGTTTGGATGACCTCTTCAACAAGCTGAAGGATTATGAATCAGAGGTCAAGGGGACATCTAGCTCAACCATAAACTCATATAATTAGCCTTCTGCTCCTCTAGCAACACTAACATGCAACTAGAGCAGTAATACGGCTCCGCTCTGACCCCTTTCCCCACTCACACCGGTGTTAATACTGCTAGCACTTAGGGTGTTGCTGATAGCTCAACAACTATTGAAAATTTGAGTGATGCTGTGATTTATTCCTTCTTTGCTAGCCAACTAAGTATTCCACAGCTTGATAATGAAGATCTACAACAAATCCATCCTGATGATCTAGAAGAGATGGACTTGAGGTGGAACATTGCTATGCTAACTATGAGGGCAAGAAGATTCCTGAAGAATACTAGAAGGAAGCTAGACATGGGCAACAAATAAAGAATTAGGTTTGACAAGTCCAAGGTGGAGTGTTTCAACTGCCACAAGAGAGGACACTTTGCAAGGGAGTGCAGGGCACCTAGGAATCAAGACAACAAGAATAAGGAGGCCCCCCCCTTAACAGAAGGACGATTGCCTGCCTTAGTGAGTCTTAGTGTTGAAATTGGGGCCCCCCCCCATTTTTTGGCTATATTGGAGTGACCAAGCAGAAGAAGGTCCAACTAATTTTGCTCTCATGGCTTATTCTTCAACAAGTTCAAGTTCTTCTACAAACTCTGAGGTATCTAATGACTCAAATTGTTGTTCATCTTGTTTAGAATGTGTAAAAAATCTAAAAGAACAAAATGAACAATTTTTTAAAGACTTAAAGAATAGCTAGGATCAGGTGTGTTTCCCCCACCCCCCCCCCCCCCCCCTCCCCCCCTTTAATCAAACTGTTTAGAATCTGTAGAACTAGACTGTAAGTCCGTTGAAGAAAAATAGAGTCTGTATTGGAAGAAGATATAAAACAATCTTAAAACATAAATGAAATAGATTTATAGAGATTGTTACAGAGCATAAAAGAAGTTAGAGATACTACAAAAGAAAAACATGAGGTTCAACATACAGTAAAAACTTTTTAAATTCATACAAAAAGCCTAAGTAAACCCAAGACAATCAGATAATGGATAAGTGTAAAACAGATTAGGGTATATATGCTATCCCACCAATCCCTATACCTGGGAATTTTATGCCACCAAAACCTAATTTTAGTTTTAATCCTAGTCCCAGATGATATTTTGTTGATGAGTAATGAGTCTGTTAGAGAATCAGTAAGTTAAAAAGCCTACTTTTTAAGACTAATGAACCTAAGACTGCAAGGAAAGAAAATGGGAGCCCTAATATTGAGGATTGGTGTCTAAAGTGAGGACAATTAACCTAATTTTATAAAATTGAGTTTGTTCAAACCTAAAACTTATAGGAAATCTGTTGAGCAAAGTAGCAAGAACACATACCAGTCAATACTTTCAGTCCTTCATAGAATCCTAGGAGGAAACAAGAGAAAGCTGGGAACTAATATAGTCTCAAAATTAGTGAGATTAGATTTATGAGGATGTTCATAAAGCTTGTCATGTGTGTAGTAGTTTTGATCATTTAAAGAATGATTGCAATAACTGGTATAATAATGGAAGATTTGAAAAACCAGTTTGGGCCAATGTTCAAAGGGTGAACAAACCCAGAATTTCTCTAAATTAACGTCACACCTATTTAAAAAAAGGGAACATGGTTCCAAAACAGTCTTAACTAGGTTCTGGCCTAATCTCAGCTTAAAACTGTTAGAAACCAGTTACTACTGTCCAACCAAGAACAATAGTGAATAATGCAGGACCCTCAAAAAAATTGGGTTATTAATAATGCATATTAAACTGCTAGAAGACCTTTTAACAAAATAACACAACTAATAACAAAAATTCACTAAAAAGGTTAATACTATTAAGGGAACAAGGGTTAATACTGCTAGGCCAAAAGCAGTTCTTAGTGTTGTTAAGGAAAACAAGGGAAATGCTGTTAAGGCCTCAACATGTTGGGTTTGGAGACCAAAGCACAAAGTTTTAGACCATGTCTCCAGAAACAATGATGCATCAATGTCCTTTAAAAGATTTGACTATATTGGTGCACAAGGCAGATCCAAGTCAGTAATGGCTTGGGTCCCCAAAAGAAACTAATTTTCCTACCATTATGTGCAGGGCAATCCATAGCAAGATTTAAAGGATAAAGGAGTGATTGAAAGTGGATGCTCTATATGCAATGACAGGAAACCGATCCCCTGATCTTATAGATTATGAAGAAATTGATGGAGGATTTGTTGCCTTTGGAGGTAATTCCAAAGGAGGGAAAATTACTGATAAAGGTAAAATAAAAACTGGTAAATTGGATTTTAAAGATTTGTATTTTGTAGTGGAACTAAAATTTAACCTCTTTAGTGTCTCACAAATGTGTGACAAGAAGAATAATGTTCTTTTTACTGATACTGAATGTGTTGTTCTGTCTCCAGACTTTAAGTTAACTGATGAAAGTCATGTTTTACTTAAAGTTCCTAGAAAGGATAACATGTACAAAGTGGTTACCTTAAAGAATGTTGTATACTCCAACCCAGGATGTCTCACTTGTCTCTTTGCAAAAGCCACATCAGATGAACTAGTAATCTTTGGCATAGAAGCTTGACACATACATTCAAAACTAATAATAAACCTGGTTAAGGGAAACCTTGGTAAGAGTTAACCATTCTAAACTTTTTTGAAATTAATCAACCTGTGTTGCTTGATCAGAAGGAAAGCAACACAACGCTCTTGTTAAGACACAAAACATCAGTTCAATCAACAACCATAACAAAAGTTGCACATAGATTATTGCCCAACATATGTAAAGAGTTAATGAAAAAGATGTAACTGCTAAGTAGTTGAGGATCTGTAAAGACCTCTTAGATCATATTAAGACTCGATTGTTTAGAATCTAGTATCTAGATAAACATTAACAATGAAAACAATTAAATGCATCGGAAATCATGAAGACAATTGTTATTGAACAAGGTTTTTCATTTAAAAACCGTTTCATCTTTCCCCAAACACAATCTTAGGGCTACACCAACTAACTATCTAACTATGGTGTACACACACACCTTTTACTATTTGACTCTCATCAGTCGACTCTGCTATCTATAAAACCTATGTCTATGATCTCTTTATATAGGGAGAGATCATGACTTACAAAGGAAGTAAATTAATATGATAAGAAACTATTTAAACTAATTAAATACTTTCCTAATCTTAATCTTGTAAACTTTGACCAAATCTTTATAATTCTCCACCAGCTTATAGAATTCTGATCTGCTAGATTTAGTCCTTATGTTTCATTCTTTTATTTATTTTGTCTTATCAAATTTAGAATCCCAACAATCTTCCCCTATTTGATGATGACAATACAAACAAAGTCGTGTACGAACTTCCCCTTAACTAGAGAGGTTGAGATGTAATCATCTCTCTAAAACAAAATCTTCAATGTTTCCCCTTGACTTAAGATCTCCTTGAACATGTCACCACACATAATAAGCTGCAAATCAATGAACCTGTAATCTTCTTCCCCTTTTTGTCTTCATCTAATAGGGGTCTTCTGAAGATATGCAACTTGTAAACACTTCCCCTCAAGTGGTGCATGTAGATGGTTAAACATGTTAACAATAAGCTTCCCCTGAAACTAATATGTTTACCATCTCTTGAATTTCGAACTTTGTAGACTCTATGTAGTGATCACTGATGAAGAAAACTGAGTATAATAACGATTTGAGAAGAATTGAACTCCCAAACTTTTGTCTTATGTCTTGCATTATCTATGTGACGTCAAACTTATCAATAAATCTGTAAAATATAAGTAGACAACAACCTCTTGACAAAATCCTCATCTTCTATGAGACACATACTAAGTGATATCAAATATGAGCATTGAGCACCTATAAGAAAAATCACACACCTTTGCTAGATTTTGACAAGTCTTCATCACACCGTTGTAAGCACGAACAAGTTATCTTTAAAGTGTAACACCCACTTTAAGATATGATAAGAACACGCATCTGTGAAACTCAACTACAACATCAAATAAGTGATAATCAACTGTCTTCGTAATCACATCTTCAATAAATCTCCAAAAACAAGCCATAAAATCAATAAGAATAAACTATTTGAAAAATAGTTTTGTCCGAGATCCAAATCCATCCAAAAACCAAGTATTGTCCAATATCAGACAAGCCTAGCAGTACAAACTACTTTGTCAGACGACTCTGGCAGTACTAAACACAAAGCACCATAAATCTCACGAGCAGCTTTAACTGTCTTTGGGCAGTACTTAAACAAACGAACAACATTAATAGAACAAAGGCAGTACTAATGAACTTGAACCCAACAACATAAACAAGTACTTGAACAGTATTAATATTCATAGCATCACCATTCTATTGAGCCCAAATAATGTCATGCATGCCCATGCTTCTTTTGCCCAAACAGTATTAATAACTTATCTCGAACCAGCCCATAGAACCAGCAGCACTAATCCACGTCTATCTCAATAACAGTAACTGCTAACCATGTCTAATATATAGAAAGTCAATATGGAATAAAAGATAATCCCTAAAAAGTAGGCTATATCAAATCCTATCCCATATTTATGAATCACAATCAAATCAGTAAACCAGAAGACATCCAAACCAAACCTTCGACTCCAAAAACAAATACTCAAACAACATGATTTAGTCGCACCTGCACCTTGTTCTTTCTCAATCCATTATTCAAAAAGCATAAGAACATTCATCATAAACCAACAGATCACATCAAACAGCAGCACAATAATCATGAAATCATCACATAAAACTGCGAATGATGTACGTACCTGCTATTGTAACATAAACATCATAGTATACGTTTCTCAAGGGTTACCACAACCAGTTCAACCATAGCTTTGAACACAAACCCTATCTTATTGATATAGTCACGATGATATAATCATCATCATCACCATGATGACTGTGAAGATACCTGTTGTTTATGTAGAACGCACCAGTTCTTCTTTAACTGCTTTTAAGCGACTTCATAATACCATCACAACATGAAAATACTTGCTGCCTTACTACTGCTCCTGCTATAACTTCTTTGATTGTCATACTATTATGTTACTTCTTTGTTACTGAAAACACAAAACACACAGCAACAAAAAGATATATATATCTGCTTCAAAAATCTTCTTCTTGAACATAAACCCTAACTGTTTGGGTTTCTTTTGTTGTTTTAAGAGCAGCGGGACAATCACCAACAAATAGCCATACTTATCTGTTTTGCTGTTGTTGTTGTTATTAAACACCTTTGAGATTTATTTAAAACAACAACATCACGTTTCTTTATTGTATGATCTGCATCTTTATTATAACGTGTAAAAGAACAAAACTTTCAAGCAAAGATTACACGCCAAGCTGCTATCATTCTTTATTCCTACTAGGGTTCATCATTAATCTAAAGATTAACTCACCAAAGCCAGTAGGAACATCATAGAATACCATTCCTGTTTTTATTGAATTAGGGTTTTGTAAAAACCTAATTGTCATTAGATAGAGCCAACCACCAAAAACAACAAATTTTTACATCTTGTTCTTCAAGAACATGAATACCCCGAAATACCTTGAAATCCTAACTCGAGAGCAACTTGGCTTCTGATATCCACTTGTTAGGATCGTTTACTGAATAGATCTAACCTTTAGCTTGTAAAAGTTTTTCCTTAGATAAATTCTAAAGCAACAATAATGAAACATTGATTTGAACACTATTGAATTATCGGAACTAAACATAATGCTAAAACAATATTAATAATCACAAAAGAACTTTATATTATCACTTGAATCTGCCTAGGTTATAGATTACAAAGACTATGATTGCTAAAATCGATCTCTATTGATCTGTGTAGAACTATATCTACTAACTATGCCTAGGTTCCTTTTTTAGACTAAAGGAAACCCTAATGGGCTTTACAAAACGCGTATAAAGATCATGCATATCCTTTCCTAAGATATCTCATGCATATCTTATAAACGGTACTAACTATTTTATACTAACGGTACTAACTATCTGATCAGTACTAACATTTTTTACTGTCAGTACAAATTACAACTAGCGGTACTAACTAATATAACTAACGGTACTAAGTCAAGAATGCATAATTCCCAACAATCCTCCCCTAAACATGATTGTTGAACTTGTTTAACTTCATGCTTCTTTAGTGTAAACATCCTTGTAACCAAGATGTATACCAAACACTCTGTCAAATCATGATCTGATCATTGATAATTTTGAACATCTACAGCTAACCATTTTATCAGAAACATATCTTCTCAGCAACACAGCAACATCCAACTAAGTTGGCTTTGTAGTTTTTGGCAAACTAGCCATTAATGGATTTGATATTCCTTTACCAGTAGCCGTTTGCTCTGAGATAGCCAATTCTTCATTGTAAACAATAAGGTGAATTGATAACCTTATAGTTTTAAGTAACTAACAACTCTCAACGGATTGATTTGTCTTTAACCAAAGCTGTTTGCTTTTGGACTATCATAGCTTCATGCCATAAAATACATGGTGCACTGATAACCAAATAGTTTTTAGCAAACTAGAGCTACAACAGATTTGATTAGTCTTACCAGAACTATTTGATCCTGGACTAGCCAACTCTTAACTATGAAGCAAGGTGAGTTGAGAACCATACAATTTTTGGTAAATTGTCAACCATCGTTATTAAGAATCAGATTGTTTAGATCTAATATCCAGATAAAACATAACAGATGATAACATTAAGCAGCGAAATAAATGAAGACAATTCTTTATTGAACAAGGTTTTTCATTCAAACGTTTCCTCTTTCCCCAAACACAATCTTAGGGCTACACCAACTAACTATCTAACTATGGTTATACACACACACACCTTTTACTATTCGACTCTCATCAGTCGACTCTGCTATCAATAAAACCTATGTCCTAAGGAATCTCTTTATATAGGAGAGAATCATGACTTACAAAGGAAGTAAAATTAATATGATAAGGAAACTATTTAAACTATTAAATACTATCCTAATATGTAAGCAACTATTTTTAAACTAATTAAATACTTTCTTAATATCAATAAAAACTATTTAAACTAATTAAATTCTTTCCTATACATAATCTTGTAAACTTTGACAAATCTTCATAATTCTCACACCAGCTTGTAGAATTCTGATTTGCTAGATTTAGTCCTTATGTTTCATTTTTTTATTTATTTTGTCTCATCAAATCTAGAATCCCAACAGTTGTCACATATGATTTTAGTAGGTTTAGTTGGGTTTTTTTTAGCCACTAAGGATAAAACTAATGAAATCCTTAAAACATTCATATCAGGCATAGATAATCTAATAGAACCTTAGGGGTGAAAGTGATTAGATATGACTATGAGACTGATTAAGAATAGGGTTCAATAGATTCAGTTTACTGAAATGAATGTATTATGAGAGAATTTAGTGCTCTGGGGACTACCACAAAACAAAATTGGAGTAGACTGAAAGGACAATAGGACACTAATAGAGTTGCTAGGACTATGGTTATCTGATTTAAAATTGCCAACAACTTTTTGGGCTGAAGCAGTTAATACTTTCTTAGTTATGTCCAAAATAGGGTATTAGTTAACAAGCCTCACAACAAGACCCCTTATGAACTTTTTCTAGGTAGAAAACATGCCTTAAGCTTCATGAAGAAAACCATTTGGGTACTTGTTACAACCCTTAATACCAATAGATTCCACCTAGTAAGTTTTGATTGAAATGCTGATGAAGGGTTCTTTGTAGGATACTCTACCTATAGAAAAGCATTTAGAGTATTCAACAGTAGAACTAGGATAGTAGAAGAGAACCTGCATGTTCAATTTAGTGAGAATACACCTAATATTGTAGGAAGTGGACCTAATTGGCTTTTTGATATAGATGCACTAACAAATTCTATGAACTATAAGCCAGTTGTTGCAGAGAATCAGTCTAATAGTAATGCAGGTACAAAAGCAGTTCTGATGTAGGGAAAGCTAGAGTGGAGACAGTACTTGGCAAAGATTACATACTGCTACCATTATGGACTCAAGATCCACCATTCTCTTCTAGTTCAAAGGATTCTCCTGATGCTGGATTCAAACCATCAAGGGAGGAGGAAAAGAAGGATGCTGAAGATCCAGAATGAAAGTGGTAACCCAAGTGAAGAGGGTGAAAGAATTAATCAAGAAAAGGATGCAAGTGTTAACAGCACTAACAATATTAATACTGTTAGTCCAACTGTTAATTCTGCTAGCATAGAGGATAATTTTGTTGATGAGAATATAGTCTATGGATGTGCTGATGATCCAAATATACCTGATTTGGAAGAAATTGGTAGATTTAGTGATGCTGAAAATGATGATTCATGGGCTGACATAAATAATTTGGATACATACTTCCAAGTCAGTCCTGTTCCTACTACAAGAATACATAAGGATCATCCTCTTAATCAAGTCATTGGAGATCTGCAATCAGCTACTCAAACAAGACAGATGACAAAGAATTTGGAGGAATATGGGTTTGTTAGTACTACTCTTAAACAAAGAACAAGCCATAAAGACCTCCAAAATTGCTTGTTTGCTTGCTTTTTATCACAAGAAGAACCCAAAAAGGTAGTTCAAGCACTAAAGGATCCAAGCTGGATAAAAAGCTATGCAAGATGAGCTTCTGCAATTCAAGTTACAACAGGTTTGGACCTTGGTTGGATTTTACGCACATGCAAGATGGGTTCTGATCATGAACAAGAAAGACGAGAGAGGCATTTAGATTAACAGGAACAAGGCTAATGTTGTGCTTAGGGACACATACAAGAGAAGGCAATTGATCTCTATGATGAGGTTTTTGCTCATAGTTGCCAAGAATTAAAGCAATCAGGCTATTCTTAGCCTACGCTTATATAAAGACTTTGTGTGTACTAGATAGGATGTGAAGAGTGTTTTTTTTTGTATGCCAGATTGAAGATGAAGGTCTATGTTTGTCAACCCCCAGGTTTTGAAGACCCAGACTTCCCTAACAGATTTTACAAAGAAAAAAGGCTCTTTATGGTTTGCATCAAGCTCCCAGAGCTTGGTATGAGACCTTGTCCACTTATTTGTTGGAAAATGGGTTTCAAAGAGGACAGATAGACAAAACTTTGTTTATCAAGAAGGACCAAGGTGATATTCTGATAGTACAAGTATATGTAGATGATATCATTTTTGGGTCTACAAAGACGAAGTTATGCACAGAGTTTTAAAGATGATGCATAAGAAGTTTCAGATGAGTTCTATGGGTAAACTCACATTCTTCTTAGGACTGCAAGTGAAGCAGAAGGAAGATGGGATTTTTATAAGCCAAGACAAGTATAATAAGATGTATTTAATAATATAAAATGAAAATTATAATTTATTATAATATAAAAAAAATGATTATTAAAATAACTATTGGAAATTATAATAATTATAATATATTAAAAATTGTATAAATATGATATGTTATATATAATGAATTTATATATTATTTTGGAAAAAATAATGTGATAATGTATGATGTAAAAAAATTTTGGAAATATTATTAATATTATTGGAAATATATATTATAGTATTAAATTAAAATTGAAATTAAAATGTTATTTATATGATTAATATTTATATATAATATAAAATTGAAATAAAAAAATTAAATATATATGATAATAAATTTAAATTATGTTGAATAATTTAAATATTGAAATGAATTATGAATAATAATTATGTATTATATAATTATAAAAATTTAAAAAATTTCAAATAATGAAAATATAAATTATAAAAAATATAAAATATTTAAATAATGTTTAAAAAAATGTATAATAATTAGGATGGTTGAATGGTAATTTAATTAATTTGAAAATAGGTGTAAATTAAATATTATAATTATAAATTTATATAAAAATAATAAAGGTGAATGAATTATAAAAAAATATATAAAATATAAATGAATAAATTATTTGATAATTAATATATATAAATTAAAAAAAATGAGATTAAAATTAATGAATGTATGAATTAATTGAAAAAAATGAAATTGTGAATTAAAAATATGAATATATTAAAAAAATTAATGAAAAAGTAAAAAAAAATATTTTATATAATTGAAATATGTGATAAATTGAAATTTATATAAAATTAATTGATAATGATGTGTTTATGAAATAAATGAATTAATAAAATAATAATGTGAAAATATATGTTTTGGATATGATAATTAATAATTGTTTTTTATGAAATAATAAAAATTTTTAATTATTGTAAAATTTGATTAAAATTATATTAAATAATATAATAATTAAAATTATGTAATTATAAGATATGGTGAATAATTAAAATATATATAAATTAATAAAATGGATGTAATATATTTAATGGTACAATGAAAATAAAAATTAATTATGTTAAATATTAATAATGAAGTGGATAAATTGTGTGTTAATGAAAAGTCAAAACAATAATATGTATTAATATTATGATAATTTGTATATTATGAAAATTTAATTGAAGAAAAATATGATTATGATAAAATTATTATAAAATTAAATATTTGTTTTTATATTGTATATATAATAATTAGTTTATTGTAATATGTATAATTATTATAAAATAAAATAATGAATAAAATTAATAAAAAATGATATAAATAATTTAAAAAAAAATTAATAATAAAAACAATATAAATAAAGTTTTAAATATTTATAAAATGGAAATATTTGGAATAAAAAATAAGAAAAATTATGGAAAAATATATAGAAAATTAAAAAAGATATAAAATAATTAATATGTGGTGAATTTGAAATAGAATTATTAAGTATATGTATTTTATTTAATTTATTTTAAGGTAAATAAATTAAAGCAGTAAATGCATTATAAAGTAGTGGTGTCAAAAAATGGTCCGGTTAAGAGTGCAAGGTGTCATAACATCATTTTTTGGGTGCCACGTCAGCTTTAACACCACTTTAACACCACCATAAAAAACCCAGGTTACCATAACACCACTTTTTGAGCCTCACTTTTAATTTTTCATAACACCCCCTTTAACTAACTTAAATATTTCATTAAACAATATCACACATTACAATACTTTTAAAAAAACATACGGAATTAAAAAAACATACGGAAATAAAAAAAACATACATAAAAAAAAATCATACGCCCCGGCGACTAGAAGTCTTCATCTTTGTGTTCAACTTGTTGCCAAATATGCTCCATAAGGTTTCGTTGAAGACATTGATGCGTTTCTCGGTCTCGTATTTTTTTATTTTTTCGACGTTGAGTTTCACACCTTTCAACCTATGTACGCTGCATATTTCTTGACAGATTAGCGTAATTATCGTTTCAGTCAAAAACCCGCATCTTCTGATCTTTTAAAATCATGTTATGCATTATGATGCAAGAATACATGATTCGACGAATGGTGTTGACTTCATACGCACATGTTGGTTGTTGTATTATTCCCCAACGTCTTTGGAGAACACCAAACGCACGTTCGACATCTTTCCGTGCACATTCTTGACGCCTTTTAAAGTAAGCATGTTTCGCGTCATTTGCAACCGTGAAAGATTTCACGAAAGTCGCCCATTGTAGGTAAATACCATCGGCTAAGTAATACCATTTTTCATACCCAACTCCATTTACCTCATACGGAAGTACAGGGGCTGTGTCATTAAGAAGGTCATCAAATAACGAAGAATTATTTAAAACATTAATATCGTTATTTGCATCTGTCATCCCAAAAAACGCATAACCAAAATAAAAATCAAACCATTACAAAAGAAAAATACCTTCTTTGTTTAGCCTTTTAGCGATGTACATTTTTTATTTGGGTTTTTCTTAAGGGGATATTTTTTTGCCGCTTTTGGGAGAAAAAAGATATATCAAAGTAGGGGTGTTTTTTGATTATTTTTAGATCTGTGTAAATATATCGCGTTTTTTCCAGATTTATTTGTGATAACAGTTATTTTATGGCTGATTGTTTGAATAATTCATGAGAGAGAATATATGATATTTATTGAAGATACTGAAAGTGGGGAGGAGCGTTTATTGTTTTAGTCAACTTTGTTAGTATCCAATTTTGTGTTGGTCATAAGGTATGGTTTAATAAGATAATTAAAATGCCACGTGTCAGCATTAGGTGAAAAGTGTTATAAAATAATACTAATGGGCTTATGTATATTCACCATTATCTCAACCGGCCCGTTATGGTTTACATGTATTTATCTTCCCTATAAATATTTGATACTTGTAACCTCTTGTATGAATATAAGTGAATAAGAATTCTCCTTTCTCCTCATTCTTCTCTTATTCTTATATTCTTGTTCTTTACATTTACAACACGTTATCATCACGCTCTAAAATTGTCTTTGTTTTTCCATAAATTCCTTATTAAGGAGATACAAGAAAGCCAATAAGGAAATAAACAGGTTTGGGTTTTCGTTAGCGTTTTTTATTCAAAAAGATATGTAAGTATTCAACCACATCATATATTACCACGTCATATTTTATTGCATGTTTTTTTAAGATCTATTAAGATTGATGCATATAAAAAGTTTCCAGCCGAAGAATATATTGGCTAGAAGTTATTAAGAGTTTAAGACATATCTTTAATTTAGTTCTTTCTTCCATTATATATATACACGAGGCATGCAGACATGTACGATGCACACGGGTTGTATCTAATTGTTGATTGCGTACGGTTTTTATGAGTTAGGGAGGTGTAAGTATGCTGATGCATGTAATTGAAACGTTATGCGTAATGTTTAAGTAAGTAGGTATAAAATAATTTAAATTTTAAGTTGAGTTAAAGGAAGCTTAAATGCATACGACTCTTATAAATTTTCAACGTAAATGGTTACAGTATAAATCTAATGGTGAAAGTGATTCTTAGTATTAAGGTTGTATCCCTTATATTTTAGCCGGTGATGATTTTTGCTTTAATGATATATTTTCTTAGATAGGTGATAGTGAGGCGAGTCCCATTGCGCAAACATGAGCCCGAATCCACATTTTGTAGGAGCATCAAATGTAGGTCCTTTATTAGTATTAAGGCGTGAGGTAACATGCCTTGAGAACTTAGAGAATTTAAAAACTCAAATGCGTATAGTTGTTCTTGATCAAAAGTATGAGTTGATGTCTTACATGTTTCATTCTAAGTCTTGTAAAACACATATTCACTTTATTGCTTTTGAAACGTGTATTCTACCTCATAAGCATCATCATCATCTATTGGAATAAGTAATAGTGTTTGAAACTTTTGCCTTGTGCATATTCGTATTATTTGTAAGGGCTTGAGGAATACAATCAAAAAGTGTTATTTATCTTTATATATATAAAGATTCAGTACAGCAAATTTAATTTGGAGTATTTATGACTTAAAACCATTAAAACTCCTCCACTAATATTTACACCCGAGTCTGTAGAGTTCCCCTCGCAATCAATATCTATGGTGGTTTTAGGATGTCAAGCATCATCTGGTTCAACACACATGCCAATTTCAATTTCAATTCTCAAACCCTTCTTCCTATAAACTTTGTGGGTTTCCAGGTTTTTGTTAATTTTTTGTTTTAATCTTGAAATTAGGGTTTATGTAGGAATTGGGGGTTTTGTTAATTTAGTTTTTTTTTTTAGGCATGTCAAGCATCATCCAGTTACAACAAGAAATGCAAAAGATCATGGATTTACAAAGCATCAAGGAGTTATACAACATTCAATTTTGACATGAAGTTGCATCATCAGAACTTCAAACACCTTCTGGATGGAAAAAGTATCTCTATTCTCTCTTTGCTTTTTTTACTTTTGATTTTGTTAGTTGACGTATGTATATTAGAAGTTAGGCTTATTAACTATGTGCTATGTTTTCCATTTGAATTGATGTTTCGTGTTCTGGATTCAGTGTTGTTAGTTGTCAATTTATGTGGAATTTGACTTTTATGTTGTTCATGTTGGTTAATTTTGTTGATTTTAGAAATCAGGGTCTTTCAAAATTTGGGATTTAGTATATGGACCAAATTGAATGGAATGAATGGCCAATAGTGCTCTTCAACTTGGTTTTAAAATAGGTGGAACCTCCTATTATAAACTCTGTATAAAGGTTATACTGGATATAATTGTTAATGGTTTCTTATTTTTCACTGATCTGACTCTGCAATCAATATTCTATTAGGTATTTGGATGTGCATTTTCAGTGGTGAAAGTCAGACTCAAATACATTAAGATTTTGTTTTGTTTAAACGGGGGATAGCTAAACAATTTTAAGTCCATATTATCAATAATTACTTTTGTTAATTTCTAGCTTTCAAAATAATTAATAATCTTAATTTGTTTTCTGCTACACAGTAAAATTGCTTATCAACAATGGAGCAAAACTTGAAACACTTCGTTTAACTATGTTTAATCTTATTTCAGATACATTTCTATGGGTGCAAGAGAGCTCAGAACTGGATACAAAAGGTACACGTAGAAGCACATGAGGTGCATACCCATTGACCAATATAACATAACACATCAGCGAAGGGACACGCCCACAACACATAATGCTTACAAAGATGTCCGAGTATTTTGTGATATTAGAATGAAAAGAAATTGCTTTTAGTATGGCTGATTTTCAGATCCATTTATTTTAAAGGTTTCAAATATTAAAAGACGTTCTTGATTTGAATATTGTTTTAACAACCTTTAGGGCGTGTTTGGGTAAGCTTATATAAGGAACTTAATAGCTTTATATGTTCAAAAAGCTTTTAAGCTCTTTGATTGTATTTTAATAAGCTTATTTCCACGAGCTTATATTAATTTTGAGGCGAAAATAAGCTTATGTTAATGTTGTTATGTTTTTCCTAGCGGAATTAGGCACATTAGGGAAGATGGGCGTATTAATGAGTGGAGAACTTCTGGAAAAAGAACTATCATTAAGGTCGGGCCAAACAGGATTCAAGTGGTTATTGAATTGAGTAGTGTGGAGATCATTTAATTTGAGGTTGATATGACTGGACAGTTGATGGAAGTTGAAAAGAACGAAATGTCAGATGACGTGGCGTGTTTGGATATAGCTCCTGTACCTAAAGGACGGTAGAGATCTCGTTTCTTAGCTATTGGATCGTATAATAATACCATATGTATATTATCGTTGGACCTTGATGATTATATGCAGGTTCTAAGCGTGCAAAGTGTTACCGCAGCTCCTGAGTCACTCCTATTTCTTGAGGTTCAGGCCTGTCGGCGAGGAGGATGGTGCAGACCACCCGGCTAGCCTCTTTCTTAATGTTGGCCTACAAAATAGGGTCCTCTTCTGTAGTGGATATGGTTACTGGTTAGCTCTCGGGTGCACTACCTCGGTTTTTAGGTCTTAAAGGTCCTAAATTGTTTTCTATCCTGGTGAGAGGACGGCGAGCTATGCTTTGTTTGTCGAGTAGGCCATGGCTTGGTTACGTTCACCAAGGGCACTTTATTTTGACACCTCTTTCATACGAAACTCTTGAGTACGCTGCATCATTTTCATTCGATCAGTAGTGTGCTGAAGGTGTGGTTGTTGTTGGGGATGCTTTAAGAGTGTTCACGCTTGAAAGATTTGGGGAAACATTTAATGAAACAACTATACCTTTGAGGTACACACCAAGGAAGTTTGTGTTTCATCCTAAAAAGAAATGTTAGGATTAAAAGCCTCTTGATGTTGTTTAGAAGTTACTACTGCTAAGTGGAAGTTAAGACTGTTAAATTATTAGTTACTGGTGCTAAGTATAAATTAGTGCTATTAGTAATCTTAATGAAAAATATGCTAAGTAGTTAGTACTGCCAGTTACTACTGCTAGTGTGTATTAGTACTACTAGTTACTACTGCTAGTATAAGTTACTACTGTTAGTATATGTTACTACTGTAAGTTACTACTGCTAGTGTAACTTAGTACTGCTGATGAAGATTGACAAAAACTTTCTAAGTAGTTAATGCTACTTGTACACAGTTAGTGCTGCTGGTACAAAAGTTACTACTGTTGGTGTGAAAGTTACAACTGCTTAAAGATTATAACTGCTGGAAGAGTTTATGCTGACAGGGATGAGATTAAAGACTTATCAAAGAAAAGATAAAGATTGCTTATGTCATAAGTATGAGATATTTTTGTAAAATATACGTATAAGTTATTTGTTTAGAAGATCATGATAACTTAGAAAAATATTGTAAGCCGGTTAGGACTCCTTGGTGTATAAAAGGAGGTCCTAGGGCATAAAGTTAGATATCTATAAATCTTTTGATATCAATTAGCTTCAAGGTTTTGTAGCCCTAACACTATTAAAAGTGTTCGTATTATATTGAGGCTAAAAGTTTGGTAAACTGTTTTGTTATTGATCTTATTCATTACTGTTTCATTGAAATTCTTCTTAGTATCATTGACTAGATTCCGCATAGTCTTTGATATTCACAATCAAAGTTTCTATCATAGTTGTTTTGAATTTATTCAATACAACTTAGCCTTATACAAGCTAAGAAAGATCTATTCTATTGGGATCAACAAGTGGTATCAGAGCTTGTGAGAAGCTTTGAATAAGAAGAAACTTTACTACACACAAGATCTACTTTTTCAAGAAGCAATGGACTCTCAATCTACTCAAACCATCAAGCTACCCATACTCCAACCTGGTGAGTATGATCTCTAGAAGATGAGGATGGAGCAGTACCTACAGTGCATTGATTACACTCTATGGGAGATCGTAGAAAATGGTAATGCACCTATAGTAACAAAAACTGTTGATGGTATGGAGAATGTTATCCCTCCTACAAGTGTTGAAGAGAAGGCACAAAGAAGGGCAGAGTTGAAGGAAGAAGTACTTTGTTGATGGCCTTACCTAATGAGCATCAATTAAAGTTCAACTCATACAAGGATGCTAAGACACTGATGCATGCTATTGAGAACAGATTTGGAGGTAATACTGCTACAAAGAAAACTCAGGAAAATCTACTAAAGCAGCAATATGAAAACTTTGTTGCAGCAAACCTATGAAAGGCTTCAAAAGCTAATTAGTCAACTGGAGATGTATGGTGAAGTTATCCCTCAAGAAGACATCAATTAGAAGTTCTTGAGAAGTTTGTCACAAGAATGGACTATGCATACTATTGTGTGGAGGAACAAACCAGATATTGACCTCTTCAACAACCTGATGGCTTATGAATCAGAGGTCAGGGGGACATCTAGCTCAACCACAAACTCACACAATGTAGCCTTTTGTCCTCTAACAGCACTAACAGTACAACTAGAGCAATTAATACTGCTCAGGGTGTTAATACTGCTAGCACTCAGGGTGTTAATACTGCTAGCACTCAGGGTGCTGCTGATAGCTCAACAACTGTTGAAAATTTGAGTGATGCTGTAATTTATTCCTTCTTTGCTAGCCAGCCTAGTATTCCACAACTAGATAATGAAGATCTACAACAAATCAATCATGATGATCTAGAAGAGATGGATTTGAGGTGGAACATTGCTATGCTGACTATGAGGGCAAGAAGATTCTTGAAGAATATTAGAAGAAAGTTGGACATGGCCAACAAAGAAAGAATTAGGTTTGACAAGTACAGGATTGAGTGTTTCAACTGCCACAAGAGATGACACTTTGCAAGGGAGTGCAGGGCTCCCAGGAATCAAGACAACAGAAACAGGGAGCATACCAGAAGGATTGTGCTAGTTGAGGAAACTACTTCAAATGCCTTAGTGTCTCAGTGTGATGGCTTTGGCTATGATTAGAGTGACCAAGCAGAAGAAGGTCCAACCAATTTTGCTCTCATGGCTTATTCTTCAACAAGTTTATCTTCTTCTACAAACTCTGAGGTATCTAATGACTCAAATTGTTGTTCATCTTGTTTAGAATGTGTAAAATATCTAAAAGAACAAAATGAACAATTAGTTAAAGACTTAAGAACAGATAGGATAAGTGTTGTCTCTTCTAAAACTAGTTTAGAATCTGTAGAAGCTAGATTGTTAGTCTTCAAGAAAAATAAGTCTGTGTATGAGGAAGATATAAAACTCTTAAAACGTGAAATCTATTTAAGAGATTTAGATATTACAGAGCTTAAAAGGAAGTTAGAGTTGGCTACAAAAGAAAAATATGAGGTTCAACTTACAGTACAAAAATTTGAAAATTTATCAAAAAACCTAAGTAAACTTCTTGACAAACAGATAATGGATAAGTGTAAAATAGGATTAGGGTATAATGTTGTCCCACCTCCTTATACTAGGAATTTTATGCCGCTAAAATCTGATTTAGTTTATCCTAGTCTAGATGGTTTTGTTGATGTGAATGAGTTTGTTAGTGAGTCTGTAATTGAAAATCCTATTGTTGAGACTAATGGGCCTGAGACTTCTAAGAAAGAAAATGGAGCCCTAATTATTGAGGATTGGGTATCTGATAGTGATGAAGAAAATGTGCCTAAGGTTAAAACAGTTGAGATGTTTAATAAACCTAGTTTTGCTAAGATAAACTTTGTTAAGTCTACTGAGCAAGTAAAATCTCCTAGGAAAACATCAGTTGATAAAAATAGGCAAAACACACCTAGTCCTAAAGGGAACAAGAGAAACTGGAACCAACATATGTCTCAAAAATTAGAGAGTGATTTTGAGATGTTCAACAAAGCTTGTCATATGTGTGGTAGTTTTGATCATTTGAAGAATGATTGCAATAACTGGTATAATAATGGAAGATTTACAAAACCAGTATGGACCAATGTTCAAAGGGTGAACAAACAGAATTTCTCTAAATTAACTCACCCCTGTCCAAAAAGGAACATGGTTCCAAGAACAATCTTAACTAGGTCTGGCCTAATTTCACTTAATATTGTTAGACCAGTTAATACTATTCAACCAAGAACAACAGTGAATAATGCATGACCCACGAAAAAAGGTTATTAATAATGCATATTCAACTGCTAGAAGGCCTTTTAACAAAATAACAGCAGCTAATAACAGTAATTTCACTAAAAAGGTTAATATTGTTAAGGGAACAAGGGTTAATACTGCAAGGCCAAAATCAGTTCTTAGTGCTGTTAAGGGAAACAAGAGAAAAGCTATTAAGGCCTCATCATGTTGGGTTAGGAGACCAAAGCACAAAGTTTTAGACCATGTCTCTAGAAACAATGGTGCATCAATGTCCTTTAAAAGATTTCCAAAAGAAACTAATTTTCTTACCATTATGTACAGGGCAATCCACGGCAAGATTTGAAGGATAAAGGAGTGATTGACAGTAGATGCTCTAGGTACATGACAGGAAACAAATCCTATCTTACAGATTATGAAGAAATTGATGAAGGATTTATTGCCTTTGGAGGTAATTCCAAAGGAGAAAAAATTACTAGAAAGGTAAAATAAGAATTGGTAAATTGGATTTTAAAGATGTGTATTTTTTAAAGAAACTAAAGTTTAACCTTTTCAGTGTCTTACAAATATGTGACAAGAAGAATAGTGTTCTTTTTACTGATACTGAATGTGTTATTTTGTCTCCAGACTTTAAGTTAACTTATGAAAGTCATATTTTGCTTAAAGTTCCTAGAAAGGATAACATGTATAGTGTTGATTTAAAGAATGTTGTTCCTCAAGGAGGTCTTACTTGTCTCTTTGCAAAAGCCACACCAAATGAATCTAATCTTTGGCATAGGAGGCTTGGACATGTAAATTTCAAAACAATGAATAAACTGGTAAGGGGAAACCTTGTAAGAGGTTTACCTTCAAAACATTTTGAAATTAATCAAACCCGTGTTGCTTGTCAGAAGGGAAAGCAACACAGAGCTTCTTGTAAGACCAAAATAGTCAGTTCAATCAGCCAACAATTAAAAATGTTGCATATGGATTTGTTTGGTCCAACATTTGTAAAGAGTTTAATGAAAAAGATGTACTGCCTAGTTGTCACAGATGATTTTAGTAGGTTTAGTTGGGTTTTATTTTTAGCCACTAAGGAAGAAACTAGTCAAATCCTTAAAACATTTATAACAGGCATAGAAAATCTAATAGACCTTAAGGTGAAAGTGATTAGATGTGATAATGGGACTGAATTCAAGAATAGGGTCATGAATCAGTTCTGTGAAATAAAGGGTATTAAGAGGGAATTTAGTGTTGCTAGGACTCTACAACAAAATGGAGTAGAAAAAAGGAAAAATAGGACACTAATAAAGGCTGCTAGGACTATGCTAGCTGATTCAAAATTGCCGACTTTCTAGGCTGAAGTAGTTAATACTGCTTGTTATGTCTAAAATAGGGTGTTAGTTATCAAGCCTCATAACAAGACCCCTTATGAACTTTTTCTAGGTAGAAAACCTGCCTTAAGCTTCATGAGACCATTTGGGTGTCCTGTTACAATCCTTAATACCATAGATCACCTAGGTAAATTTAATGGAAAGGCTGATGAAGGGTTCTTTGTAGGATACTCTACTAATAGCAAATCATTTAGAGTATTCAACAGTAGAACTAGGATCGTAGAAGAGAACCTGCATGTTCAATTTAGTGAAAATACACCTAATATTGCAGGAAGTGGACCTAATTGGCTTTTTGATATAGATGCACTAACAAAGTCTATGAACAATAAGCCAGTTATTGCAAGGAATCAATCTAATGGTAATGCAGGTACAAAAGCATGTGATGATGCAGGTAAAGCTAGAATGGAGACAGTACCTGGCAAAGATTACATTTTGCTACCAATGTGGCCTGCTGATCTACTATTCTCTCAAAATTCAAAGGATTCTCCTGATGCTGGATTCAAACCATCAAGGGAGGAGGAAAACAAGGATGCTGAAGATCTAAGGAATGAAAGTGGAAATCCAACTAAAGGAAAAGATAGTGAGGTTCCATGTACAGAGGAGCCAAGAATTAATCAAGAGAAGGATGATAATATTAACAATACTAACAATATTAATACTGCTAGTGATGGAAACAGCACTAACAATGTTAATGTTGTTAGTTCAACTGTTAATGCTGTTGGAACAAAAGTTAATGTTGTTGATCCAAAAACAAGCATTAAACTTCCAAATGATCCAAATATGCCTGAATTGGAATATATTGTTTATTCAGATGATGATGAAGTTGTTGCTGCAGAGGCTGACATGAACAATTTAGATACATTTATGCTTGTCAGTCCTATTCCAACTACAAGAATACACAAAGATCATCCAATTGACCAAATCATTAGAGACTTGAATTCAGCACATCAAACAAGAAGAATGACAAAGAATTTGAAAGAACATGGTTTGTTAGTTCAGTTCAGCAAAGAACAAACCATAAAGACTTTCAAAATTATTTGTTTGCTTGCTTTTTATCACAAGAAGAACCCAAGAAGGTAATCCAAGCATTGAAGGATCCATGTTGGATAGTAGCTATGCAGGATGAGCTTCTACAATTCAAATTACAAAAGGTTTGGACCCTGGTGGATTTACCAAATGGCAAAAGGGCCATAGGCACTAAATGGGTTTACAGGAACAAGAAGGATGAAAGAGGTATTGTGATTAAGAATAAAGCAAGATTGGTTGCACAAGGATACACACAAGAAGAAGGAATAGACTATGATGAGGTTTTTGCTCCTATTGCCATAATTGAAGCAATTAGGCTATTCTTAGCCTATGCCTCATTTAAAGACTTTGTGGTGTACCAGATGGATGTCAAAAGTGCTTTTCTTTATGGAAAGATTGAAGATGAAGTCTATGTTTATCAACCACCAGGATTTGAAGATCCAGACTTCCCTGACAAAGTATACAAAGAAGAAAAGGCACTTCATGGATTACATAAAGCTCTTAGAGCTTGATATGAAACCTTGTCAAGTTATTTGTTGGACAATGGGTTTCAGAGAGGAAAGATAGACAAGAATTTGTTTATCAGAAGGGTTAAAAGTGATATTTTGTTAGTTTAAGTGTATGTTGATGATATTATTTTTGGTTCTACAAAGAAGTCATTATGCACAGAGTTTGAGAAGATGATGCATAAGAAGTTTCAAATGAGCTCTATGGGTAAACTCACATTCTTCCTAGGACTGCAAGTAAAGCAAAAGGAAGATGGGATTTTTATCACTCAAGACAAGTATGTGACTGAGATTTTGAAGAAATTTGGTTTTGCTGATGTCAAGACAGCAAGCACACATATGGAAACACAAAAGCCTTTGCTTAAAGATGTAGATGGTGAAGATGTAGATGAACACTTGTATAGATCCATGATTGGATCACTGATGTATCTTACTTCTTCAAGACCTAATATTATGTTTGCAGTGTGTGCCTGTGCAAGATACCAAGTCAACTTAAAAGTTTCACATCTTTATGCTGTGAGAAGGATTTTTAGATACTTAAAAGGTCAACCTAAATTGGGCCTTTGGTATCCAAAAGATTATCCTTTTGATTTGGTAGCATACACTGATAGTGATTATGCTGGAGCAAGTTTAGATAGGAAATCCATAACAGGAGGTTATCAGTTCCTAAGGTGCAGATTGATCTCATGGCAATGCAAGAAGTATACTGTGGTTGCTAATTCCACAACTGAAGCTGAGTATATAGCTGCTTCCAATTGCTGTAGACAGGTGCTTTGGATCCAAAATCAATTGTTGGATTATGGATATAACTTTATGCAGCTTAAGATTCATATTGATAATGAGAGTACTATCTGCATAGTGAAGAACCCTGTTTTTTATTAAAAACAAAGCACATTAAGATTAGGCATCACTTTATTAGAGATTCCAATAAGAAGAAGCTTATCTAGATGATTAAGATTCACACGGATCAGAATGTTGTAGATTTGCTCACAAAAGCATTTGATGTTAGCAGATTTCAATATTTGATTGCAAGTATTGGAATGCTTAACCTCTGAAGTATTGATTGAGGGGAGGTTAATTGTGTTAATATGCAGCGGATTATATACAAATGATAATTGAAATGGAATGCAAAAGCTGCTAAGGATGGGAATTTGAGTTAGTGCTGGTAACTTTAAGTTTCTGCTGTTAAGTATAATTAGTGCTGCTAGTTATACTTAATACTGCTAAGTTAATACTGTTAGTTATACGTAATACTGTTAAGTATAATTAATACTGTGAGAATTGAGAGAATAAGTGAGAATAAAAACAGAAAGAGAGATGTGTGAAAATAAAAACAGATAGAGTAAATTGGTGAGAAAAAGAATTAAGAGAAATAGTGAGCTAAAAAAATAGAAAGAGAGGTGTGTGAAATCAAAATAGACAGAGAGAATTGTGAGCTAAAAGAATTAAGAGAAATCAAAAACAGACAGAGAGAATTATGAGCTAAAAAATTGAGAGAAATAAAAAACAGACAGAGAGATTTTGTAAGCTAAAATGTTAATTTAATGATGGAAAAGCTGATTAGAATGGAAATGTTGCTAGGCTTAATTTACTACTGAGTTACAACTGCTAGGTTACTTACTACTGCTAATTGAAAGTTAATGCTGTTAGGCATAACTTACAACTGCTAGCGAACGTTAATGCTGTTGAGGGTATTTTCATAAATACTTTGATTAAAGGTTTCAATCACTCATTCAATCGATTTTAATCTTTCATATACTCTCTAATCATAAACCCAAACTTAATTTCATCATTCTTCATCAAAACCCAACACAATGTCGGATCTAAAGTTTGCTGATACTCACAAGTTAGTTGCGTTTTTGGAAAAAACCCACTGAAAGTGAAGGGTTTAAGGAGATAATTGATTTTATAAATGCAAACCCTATCAAATATGCTTTAACCATTAATCCTACAATCAATTGTTCATGTATTAAACAATTCTGGGATACTGTCAAAGCAAAAATAGTTAATAGGGAAGTACAATTGTAAGCCCTAGTGGATAAGAAGAAGGTGATTATAACTGAATCCATAATAAGGCGAGATCTTCAACTGGAAGATGCTAATGGTGTTGATCTGCCAAATGCTGCAATTTTTGAACAGCTTACACTCATGGGGTATGAAAAACATTCTCAGAAGCTTACATTTTACAAGGCATTCTTTTCTCCTTAATGGAAGTTTTTAATTCAAACAATTTTGCAATGCCTAAGTGCTAAGACTACTACATGGAACGAATTTAGTAGCACTATGGCCTCTGCAATTATTTGCTTAGCCACAAACCAAAAATTCAACTTTTCCAAGTATATCTTTGATAATATGGTGAAGAATGTGGATAGTATGGTACAATCCTGGATGTATCTAAGATTCGTACAAGTATTTGTGAATAAACAAGTTGGGAATATGTCACATCATATAAGGATTTATGTTACCCCCTCTCATACTAAGAAGATATTTGGGAACATGAAGAGGGAAGGGAAAGGTTTTTCTGGAAGAGTTACCCCTTTATTTCAAACTATGATAGTTCAAGCTCATGAAGAAATAGGTGAAGGTTCAGAAATACCAACTAATCCCCATCACACACCCATCATTCAACCATCAACATCACAACCTCAGAAGAAACAATCTAAGAGAAAACAAAGAAAATACACTGAGATTCCTCAATCCAGTGGTCCTATAGAGCATATAGAAGATGAGGTTGCCAATGATGAAAATGTACCTACACAGTCCAATGACCCACCTCTCTCAAGATTTAACACACTTGGAAGTGGGAAGGATAGACTATCACTTAAGGAATTGATGGACCTTTATACAAAACTATCTGATAGAGTTCTTGACTTAGAAACAACAAAGATTGCTCAAGCAAAAGAGATTGCTAGTTTGAAGAAGAGAGTCAAGAAGCTGGAAAGGAAAAGGAAGTCAAAAACTCTAGGGATGAAAAGATTATTCAAGATTGGTAGATCTGCACAAGTTGTTTCCTCTGAAGATGAAGGTTTGGGTGATCTAGAGGATGCATCTAAACAGGGGAGGAAAATAGCTGATATTGATGCTGATGCAGAGATTACATTGATTGATGAGACTTAGGGGAGGAATGATGATAACCTAATGTTTGATACAGGTGTTTTAGATGAGCAGGAAGTTAAGGTTAAAAAGGTAGTTAGTACTACTGAAGTTACTACTAAAAGTGCTACAACAACAACTATTGATGAATTGACCTTTGCTCAGACTTTAATAGAGATCAAAGCTGCAAAACCCAAAGTTAGAGGGGTTATGATTCAAGAGCCAAGCGAATTTACAACAACAACTACAACAACAACACCAGCTGCATCAAAACCTTCACATGATAAAGGCAAGGCAAAAATGATTGAGTCTGAAGAATCTTTGAAGATGAAGCAAAAAGATCAACTCCTCTTTGATGAACAAGAAGCTATAATGCTACAAGCTCAATTTGATGAGGAAGAGAGGATTGCAAGAGAAAAGGAAGAAGCCAATGCTGCCTTAATTACACAATGGAATGATATTCAAGATAAGGTAGAAACTGACTATGAATTGGCTCAAAGGCTGCAAGCAGAGGAACTAGAAGAGTTGACAATTGAAGAAAAGTCTAAACTGTTTCAACAACTCTTGAAAAAAATAAGGAAGCACTTTGCAGCGAAGAGAGCAGAAGAAAGGAGAAGTAAACCACCTACCAAAGCTCAACAAAGAAGTATCATAACTACTTACCTGAAAAACATAGCAGGATGGAAGCACAAAGATTTGAAAAACAAGTCCTTTGCCAGTGTTCAAGAATTATTTGAGAATGCTATGAAAAGGGTAAATACATTTGTAGACATGGATACATAATTGGTAAAAGGCAGTGAGAAGAAGAAAGCAGTTCTAAAAGAGCAGGTGATGAGCTAGGACAAGGCCTACAAAGAAGCAAAAGGTGGATGATGATAAAGAGAGAGAAGATCTTTAACAATGCTTTGAGTTGGTTACAGAAGAAGATGTTGCTATTGATGCTATACCCCTAGCTACCAAGCCTGCACCCATTGTAAATTTCTAGATTCATAGAAAAGGAAGGAATGGATATTATGAAATAATGAGAGCTGATAGAAGTGCCAAGACATACTTATTGTTTAGTCAACTACTCTAAGAGTTTGACAGAGAAGACTTGGAAAATCTATGGAAGTTGGTTAAAGCAAAGCATGGGAATACAAGGCAAGAAGAAGGCTATGAAAAAGTGTTATGGGGAGATCTAAAAACTATGTTTGAACATCATATAGAAGATCTAATATGGAGGAATTTACAAGGAAAGAAAGTATTGCTTTGGAGGCTATATGACTCATATGGAGTACACTTTGTGAGGTTTGAAGATATGCATGTCTATATGCTAGTAGAGAAGATATATCCACTTACACCAACAACAATTACTGATATGCTAAATAAGAAGCTAAAATCTGACTATTGGAATGAAATGTGTTATCAGCTTCTTAAGCTTATGACAAAACAGCTCAAGAATCCTAGAAGTGTTTGAAAGCATCCTCCGGATGATGGTGAAGACTTTTAATGAAGAAACTTGATGATTTTGAAGATAAATATCAAGTTTAGGGGAGGATTGTTGGGATTAAAAGCTTCATAAGGCTGTTTGGAATTACTGTTGCTCTTATCAAAGTTAGTGCTACTCAAGAAGAAAGGTGTATGTTACTATTGTTACCACAAAGATTTTGAAAAATACGCTAAGTAGTTAGTACTGCCAGTATAAACTTAGGACTGCTAGTGTAACTTAGAACTGCTAGTATATGTTAGTACTGCTAGAGTAAAGTTAGTACTGCTAGAGTAAAGTTAGTACTGGTAGAGTAAAGTTAGTACTGCTAGTGGAGAATGAAGAAAATATTCTAAGTAGTTACTACTGCTTGTACATAGTTAATGTTGCTGGTGTAAAAGTTACTGCTGCTAGTGTTCAGAGTTAATGCTGCTGGTACAAAGTTACAAATACTGACAGAGTTACAACTGCTAATAGATAAAGATTGATTGAAGATAAAGATTGCTTATGTGATATGTATGAGTTATTTTGTAAAAGATACGTTTAAGTTATTTGTTTAGAAGATCATGATAACTTAGGAAAATATTGTAAGCTAGTTAGGACTCCTTGGTGTATAAAAGGAAGTCCTAGGGCATAGATATTGATATCTTTTCATTGTTCTGTCAATCTTTTTGTAGCTTTAAGGTTTTGTAAACCCTAACACTATTTAGAGTGTTCGTATTATATTGAGGCCGAAAGTTTGGTAAACTGTTTGTTATCTTATTTATTACTGTTTCAATGAAATTCTTCTTGTTATCATTGACTAGATTCCGCATAGTCTTTGATATTCACAATCAAAGTTTCTATCATAGTTGTTTTAAATTTATTCAATACAACTTAGGCTTATACAAGCTAAGCAAGATCTATTCTATTGGGATCAACAGTTCGTGCGCTTATTCCCTCCGAGAGAGGTCGTGGTTTGTATGACTCCCTTTTTCCAAGTGTGGTCCAATAAGGTGCTTCCTCCTTACCTAATTCTACTCCTTTTACTCTGAATACCGACCTAGTGATTCCTTCCCCTACTGCTATTTTGGCCATCCTATAATCTATAACTGCGTTGGCGGTAGCTAGGAATCCTCTCCCCACTAGCAAAGGGGTCTCGGGGTCCTTCTTCATATCGATCACGTATAAATCTTTTAATAGTTTTAGTTTCCCTATGTGAACTTCTACGTCTTTAACAATCCTAATGGGGTAGGATTTGGTTATGTCAGCTAACCCAAAGATATGGTTAGTCTCTTCTAATAGTCCGATGTTAAGCTTTTTGAATAGGTAAAGTGTGATTATGTTTACGCATGATCCTAGATCAGCCAAGGTGTCGAAAGGTTTTGAGTCCCCTAATCTACAAGGTAGAGTGAATAGTCAGGGGTCTTCCATTTTCATAGGTACTTCTCCTTTTTACTCATTTTTTCTCCTCTCTCATTCTCATACATTTTTCAGGTATCTCTTGTATTTATTCACGTTATGTCAGGGTTGGTCTTCCATTTTCATAGGTACTTCTCCTTAGACGAACGCTGATCCATTTTTGCCTATTTCAAAGCTCTCTACATATTTATCCAGTATAACGTTATAGATTAAAGAGTGAGCTAGGACTTCAAGAACCGGTAGGTTAAGATGCAAATCATGGAATTCATCTTCAAGAGTTGGTTCGGGCTCTTCTGGTTGTTGTGGTTCGATTTCAATCTCGGGTTGCCGCCGGCTTGTTTGGGAAATGGTTGCCTCCTTGAAATGTGCCTTGATAGCATTGATTGAGGTGGAAGGGTGAGATGAGCATTGGGGATCAATTTTCGGGTAAGAACGAGCAGACAAAACTAGGGTAGTACTCAGTTTTAGGTTCTTGACCGTATCGCTAGGTAGTGCTCCTGATATTCGATTGGTGATGGCCTTTAACATTGTGTTGATTTTGTTGGTCATCTCGCTTTGCTGTTGTTTGAAACTATCTTCAAACTTGGATAGTCTAGCGTCTTGAGATGCCATGAAGTCGGATACCAATCTTACTAGATTTGATTGATTGTTATAGTTTTGAGGACGGTTGTTGAAGGAACGATTTGGGATTAAACCATTGGATTAGAACTGGTTGGGTGGGTTTGAAAGATTATTTTGAGAATTTTGGGTTTGTCTCCACCTAAGGTTTGGGTGACTTCTCCATGATGGATTATAGGTGTCACCAAGATTGTTTTGCTCGGGCATAAAAGTATACCACTTACCTCTCGCTTCATCGGTACGCGAGGATGCATATTCAACAAAGGCTTGTTCAGGATCTTCCATGCAATACTGAGTTTCGTGGGGACCACTGCAGATCTCACATTAGGTAGTGATTTTGTTCACATTGGTAGGTTGTGTCGGAGCGAGATGAGCTTCCATCAAGCGTTGGACTTGATTTTCGAGCTTGATTAGACGGCGGTCGGATGTACTCAGGACATCTTGAGGCAATGCGATTGCCTTGACCGGCTTAGCGAAATCCCTTGGGTCGTTCTAACTTTTGTTGTCATAGAGGGCGAGGTCCTCTAATAATGCCTAGGATTCTTTAGCGTTTCGGTCACGAAGCTTACCACTGGCCGATTAGTCAATGGTTCGTCTTGTGATGAGATTGACATGGTCATATAAAAATTTGGACTTGGAGCCAAAGGTCGATGCCATAATGAGGAACTTTTTGTAGTAAGTCCTTGAAACGGGTCCATGCTTCGGATAGAGATTCTCCATGATGTTGTTGGAATATCAGGATATCATTGCGGAGCTTTGCAGTCCTTCCCGGTGGAAATAATTGAGCAAGGAATCGAGTAGTAAGATCCTCCCATATGGTGATGGATCCTGCTGGAAGAAGTTCAAGCCAATTGCTAGCTTGATCGCGAAGGGAAAATTGAAATAAACGCAAGCGCGTTCTTTCCTTGTTTTCACCATCAAGGTCAAGTAAGTCCACTAGTTTTAGGAAATCCTTTAGGTGTTCGTTTGGATCCTCAGACCGAAGTCCGTGGAATGAGCATCCGTTTTGCACCAACCGGATGGTGTCGGATCGAAGAGGTACCACTTTGTTCCCTACGAGGAGCTCGACGCTATTCCTATAGCCCTCGTGGCTAGGTTTGGAGTAGTCTCCTAGAGTGCGGATAGGATTCTTGTCTCCCATGGTGGTTGACGAGAATGGGTTATGAAACAGATAACACAAAGAACAGATAGACTACGAGAAAGCTAATATGCGGAAATTAAATCTTACTTGGAAGGATTCAAGAAAGTAGAACTAAGTTAAACTATGATCAAAACCTAACTATTTCCCACGCAGCTGCGCCAAACACTTGTTGCGATTGTCGTAAGGGACTTCTACAAGAAGTTTTACAACTCCCTAGGCAGTGTACCTAATTGTTGTAGTGTTATATAGGCAAGACTCGGGGGTTGTTATCGTTCTCTAGGGGAATAGGTTGGGAAGGCTTGATCACGGTCTAACATAATTCTAGAGGTTGAGAGAAGATTATTTTTGTGTTTTTATATTTTATGAAAGTAGTAAATCATATGTTTGAGAGGTTGGTTTGGTTTTAGCTATTAAACTAAATATAAACTAAGCTACTGGTGATAACAATATAATAAAAGATTATGTTTATTTAATCATGTATTACTCCGTAAACTGCTTCTCCTAGTGTTGTTGCTTTGTCACACTTGTGATGATCTATGTAACTATTTCTTAAGTCATGAATGAATTGCATGAACCCGCCGTCTATTCAATATTCCGTTAAGGCAACGCACAAGTAAGGTAGTATGAAGACTATTACAAGGCCCCTAAGAGTATATTAAATGTATTTTGAAATATATTAAGAGTGGGTCAACCATATAAGGGGCAAGATAGTATGAAGACTATTACCCGATAGTATGCTTTCTACACATTCATGTTTTCCTAGACATATCAACAATGATATAGACAAAAGCTGGTTTTCTAAGACCTAACATGCATATTCATCACAACAAGCAACACCACTAAGATCTACATCCTAGGTTTCATACAATCATAAATAAACACAATAGAAGGTTTAGCCAAGCATGTTAAAGATAAAGCAAGAACATATAAGAATCAAACAACAAGACATATTGAATGATTAAGATAGTCTTACTTGATTAAAACATGAATTGAAAGAAGTACAACAGGGTTTTAAGGCCATAAAATCATCCCTAACAGCTGCCAAACGAATTAGGGTTCGTCCCTTTCTTTTACTCTAAAGTTACACACTTAAAACCCTAAAAACAAATTAGGGTTCGTGTTTTAATCGTGACGCCGTCATGAATAGAATATTCAGATAATGGGCGGGGTCGTGCATTCTGATGCTGTCTTGAGATCTTGTGACGCCATCTTGGTATGAGTTGTGATGGCGTCACATGTAATTTGTGACACCGTCTCCACCTTCTGAGTAGAAATTCTTGAGAGATATAGGTGTAGGTTCGTAGTCTTGTCCGTTTCTTCTCCAAATGAGCTTAAGTCACATGTATTTCCTCCAAATGCCTTCCAAATGCTGAATACCTGAAAAGGAACGATTAAGTACCTATTTTGGGCATAAATGCACGAATTAAGGGGTTAAACGACCCCGAAAAGTGTATAAAATAGCACCTCATAAAAAACCTAACTATTCCTTGGCAGCGGTGCCAAAAACTTGATGCGGTTGTCGTAAGGGACTTCTACAAGAAGTTTTACAACTCCCTAGGTAGAGTACCTAACCGTTGTAGTAGTAGTATAGGTAAGACTCGGTGGTTGTTATCGTTCTCTAGGAAAATAGGTTGGGAAGGCTTGATCACGGTCTAACAGAATTCTAGGGGTTGAGAGAAGATTATTTTTTGTATTTTTATATTTATAAGAAAGCATGCAAATCATATGGTTTGAGAGATTGGTTTGGTTTTAGCTATTAAACTAAATAATAATCTACGCTAATGGTGATTCATATAATAAAAAGATTGTTTCGGTTTAATCTTGTATTATTCCTTTTAAATTACTTCTCTTGTGCTTGTTGCTTGTCACAACTTGTATTTTTTTGTATGATCTATGTATTTATTTCCTAAGTCATTGAACGAATTACACGAACCCGTGTCTATTAATTATTTCGTTAACAGGCAACACGCAAGTAAGGTGTATGAAGATTTACAAGGCCCCTAAGAGTATATAATTGATGTGAAACTTATATTAAGGTGGATTCCAACATATTACGGGGGCATGGTAGTATGAAGACTGTTATCACGATTGGTATCCTTTATGCACTAATCATGACTTACTTAGACATAATCATTTAGCGAGACAGACAAGTGGTTTTTTAAAGCCTATCATTGCACATCCATACAAAAAGCAACATCATAAGATCTCATTAGGTTCATACATCATAATGAACACAAATAGAGAGTTTAAGCTAAGCATGTTAAAGATAAGCAAGAATAATTAATGAATCAAACAACAAGACATTATTGGAAAGGATTAAAATTAATCTTAATTGATTAAAAAACATGAATTGAAGGAGTTACAATAGGGTTTTAAGGCCCTAAAATCATCCTAATAAGCTGCCAAACAAACTAGGGTTCGTCTCCCTTTTTTACTCTTAAGTTACACACTTAAAACCCTAAAAACAGATTTGTATATATAGATAAATCGTTGCGATGGCGTCGTGTTTTATTCATTGAACGCCATCCGTTGGGGAAAAGAGTATATTCCTAGATCATGGCTGGGTGTGCGAGCTGTGGCCGTCATTAAAAGGTTGTTGGTCGCCGTCACAAAGTGGGTGTGACGCGGCGTGTAGAAGGGTGACGCCGTCTCCAGCCGTGTTACATATCTTGAGAGAGTTGCGTGTGTAGGTCCGTTGTCTTGTCCGTTTCTATCTCCAAATGGAGCCCAAGTCACGTGTATTTCCTCAATGACTTCCAATGCTAAATACCTGAAAATGAACGATTAAATACCTATTTTGGGCATAAATGCATGATTTAGGGGGTTAAACGACCCCGAAAAAGTGTATAAAATGACACCTCATCAACACTTTTGGCTTTAACATATCTTTAATTGCTCCTTGACCTATGTGTTTGAGCTTAACACCTTACTTCTTAACACTCCCCCATAAACTCAAACCTAAAACACATTTAGCAAACCAATCTTCACAGAATCTGTTATGGTTAGAAATAGAAAGCCCTTTTGTAAACAAGTCTGCAATGTTATCCTCAGACTTAACCTTTTCTGGTTTTATAAAACCTGCTGAAATTTTTTCCCTTAGAAAATACAAGTCTATTTCAAAATGTTTACTTCTTTAATGTAAAACAGGATTTGTAGAAATTTGTATAGCAGACATGTTGTCACATCACATTTTTACAGGTAAACTTACATTACCTATAGATCTGTTAAAACTTTCAAGATCCACATAACGTCACAACAAACATTATACATAGCTCTGTATTCAGCCTCAGTAGAGGAGCTGGATACCACTGACTGTTTCTTACTCTAAATGAAACCAAATTTTCTCCAAGAAACACAGAATATCCAGTAATGGATCTTTTTGTTACTTTACACTTTGCCTAATCTGAGTCAACAAAGAATCTTATATCACTATTAACATTCCTCTTAAAAGAAACACCCAAACCATGTTCCCTTTTAAGATACCTAAGAACTCTAAAAGCCAATCTTAAATGAGACTTCATTAGATTATGCATTACTTGACTAAGAGAATGCATAACATAAAATATATTTGGCCTTGTCATAGTCAGGTAAATGAGTTTGCCAACAATTTTATGATAATGAGTAATACCAGTCAAAGTTTCATCATCACCATACTTTGAAACAACCTTCTTATTATCGGGATTGACCTCAATAGGGGTACTACAAGGCTTACACCCTAACATACGAAACTCAGACAACAAGTTTGTACAATACTTCCTATGAGTTAAACAAATTTCATTTTTAGTATCTAAAACCTCAATTCCCAAAAAAATATTTCAACTTTATCAAGTCCTTTATTAAAAAATTTGTTCCCAAAAACTGTTCGAATTTGTTGATTTCATCAAGATTATTACCAGTTACAATAATATCATCAACATAAACAAGCAGAATTAACACAAACCCCCCCCCCCCCCCCCCCCCCCCCCCCAGCAGAATTAACACAAAATCTTTATCATTTTTAATAAAAAATAATAAATCATTTAAACTTTGCACAAAACCATCAGCTAAAAGCACAGAAGTTAACTTCTCATTCCACTTCTTTGGAGCCTGTTTTAACCCATATAGAGACTTAACTAGTTTACAGACTCTTTTATCACCTATGTCAGAATAACTTTCTGGTAAAGTCATATAAACATCTTCATTAAGATCTCCATATAAGAAAGCATTGTTTATGTCAAGTTGGAACAAAGACCAGTTATTGCTAACATCAATACTTAAAATACATCTTATAGTCACCATTTTTACCACCGGGGAAATGTTTCTTCATAGTCTATACCTTCTCTTTGATTAGAGCCTTTGCCTACATGCCTGTCTTTAAACCTTTCCACCTCTCCACTAGACTTATATTTCACCTTTAACACCCACTTACTGCCTATGGGTTTTCTATTACTAGGTAAATCAGTTATTATCCAAGTCTCATTTCTATTTAGAGCTTCCATCTCAAGATTAATTGCCTCTACCCATCTGCTATCTTTAGCAGCTTCTGAGTAAGTAGCAGGTTCCTTAATCTTATTAAGACTAGTAGAAAACATAAAGTTTTCAATGCTTAAGTTTAAGTAATTAACAACTTTGTCTATACCATACTTAACTCCTTTACTTCGCACATAATCATTGTATTTAGAAGGCATAGTTGTCTTTCTACTAGTTTTCCTAACAGATTGACCAACAGCTGTTTCTGGTGACTCAAATATATGACCAAAAGACTCTATGTTTTCACCCTCAGATTTATAACTATCATCATTATTTTATATACCATGTATACCTTCTAAGACATTTGTCTCAGTTTCATGCTTTTTTCACTACTTAAGTCCTTCCTACTAGAAGTGCTACCAAAAGTATATGTCTCGTCTGTAACACTTACAGATTATGTAGTTTCTTTGGTTCTGGCAGCTCCATCTACAGTGTTGACATTAGGTTTTTGAGTATTAGTTTTTTCAGTAGCTGCTTCATTACCATCCACAACTATGTGTCCCCATCATCATAGGGTTCACTAGACTTAGGACTGCTAACAGACTCTTCATTAAAGAAATTCAAATCATTTACACCATTTTCCTCAAAAATATATTCTTTCGTAAAAGAACTATTTTTAAAAGGAAACACTGTTTCATAAAACTTAACATCCTTAGAAAAGAGAAATTTTTTCTGATCAAGACTACATAACTTGTAACCTTTTTATCAAAAGCATATCCAACAATAACACACTTATCAGACCTAGCACTAAACTTATCAGACTCATTTAAAACAGTAGAGAAACATAAGCAGCCAAAAGTCTTTAAATGAAGGAGATTAGGTTCAAACCTATAAACCATTTCATAAGGACTTCAACCAGACAACACAGCAGTTGGTAACCTGTTAATTAAATAGGTGGTAGTTAGAATAGATTCAGTCCACATGTTCAAAGGCAACCCACCCTAAAACATGAGGGCTCTAGTTGTATTTAACAAATGCCTATGTTTTCTTTTAGCTACACCATTCTGCTGGGGTGTATAAGGGCAAGTAGTTTGATGAAAAATGCCATTATCATTAAGAAATCCTTCAACCCTTCTATTCACAAACTCTGTTCCATTGTCACTTCTAAAAATCTTTACATTTTTACCAAACTGATTTTTAACAAGTTTAACAAAACTGACAATATGATCATAAACTTTAGTTTTTTTTCATTAAAAACATCCAAACAGCCCTGGTGTAGTCATCAACAGCAGTTAAGAAAAACCTAAAACCATCCCTACTTGTAACCTTGTAGGGACCCCAAACATCAAGATGAACAACTTCACCAAGACTAACAGTTTTATGTTCACTAATTGAGAAGGGTTCTCTAGTTTGCTTTGCTTTATGACATATTTCACATGGCCTAGAACTAGTTTGACTAAGGTCAGTTATTTTCCCTTTTAACACAGACAAGACTTGGTCAGCAGGATGACAAAGTCTGTTGTGCCAAATACAACCATACATATGACAACTCTTAATGTTACTATTATTTACTTTTTTTACCTTCATCTAGAAAGTAAAGACCTCCCCTCTCACTAATAGTCCCCATCGGGAACTTTTGAGTAGAATCCTGAATTTTACACATAGTCTCATTAAAACTAACAACAACATTGATGTCTTTAGACAACTTATGAACAGATAATAAAATCACATGATACTCAGGAACCACCAACACATCTTTAACAATCAAATTATTACTCAGTTTAAAAGTTCCAATTTATTTGAGTAATAGTCCCATTGGGATGAGCCACAGTCAAACTTAAGTGATCAACATCGTTTAAGTCATACAAGTGTTTATTAGAAAAAGTAATGTGTTGAGTGGCTCCATAATCAATAATCCAACCAATATAAGTACTATATGTACTTATATCAGAGTTGTAGTTAAAAAATATACAACAAAGAAACTAGTCACACAATTGGCCACTCTAAAAGTACCTGCAATACTAGCAAAACCCTTGCTAGCATCACCTGTGCTACTCAACAAAGCCATTAGTCTCTGATACTGATCATTAGTAAGAGTATTTGTGTTACTCTTACCATGATTAGTTTTGGTATTATCACTTGTAGAAACATTATTCACACTGTCTGATTTGTATTTCCTCTTTTAAACCCTGGTGGATAGCCCACCAACTCAAAATATCTATCTATAGTATGCCCATTCATATTATAGTGCTTACAAACAAGATTAGAATTTCTCCCAAACTTTGTATTATTGCCATTAAAAGTGTTATTCTTATCAGGGGTCCAACTATTATTGTTACCATGCATAAGTGCAAAGGCAGAAGGCCTAGATTTCACATTTTTAGAAGAACTATTACTGTAAGACTCATCTCTAGATAATGTAGTAAAAGCAGATTTAACATCAGGAAAAGGATCAGTAGTAAGAATAATACTCCTAACAAAACTAAACACGTCATCAAGCCCCATTAAAAACTGCATCAACCTTAGAAGTTGGGCATGTTTTTAAAGGTAGGGGCTCCATCACAAGTGCACCCAGTCAGATCAACAAGAGAGTCAAATTGCCTCTATAATGCATTACAATCATGACAATATTCAGATAAAGACATTCCAGATTAAGTTAATGTATAGATTTTATGATGCAGATTGAATATAACAGACCCATCTTGTTTGTTATAAGTTTCCTTTAATTCATCCCAAACATCCTTAGCAACTTTAGAGAAAACCTAACCGTTATAAAGGTCTTGAGATACACAACCAAGTAACCAAGATAAGACCACAGCGTTGCATCTGTCCACTTATCCTGAAGAGGACCATTATCAGGACTTCTTTTACATTTACCAGTTATAAAACCACTTTTATTCCTAGTATGTAAAGCCAACTACACTGCAGCAGACCAAACCTTATAGTTCTCAAGTACCTTCAAGCTTGAAGGTAATTAGTTGAGAACAAATGTCTTGGGGGTGCAAATAAAGAGGGTCATATATATCAAGTTTCAATTCACTACTACTTCACTAAAACCCCTTATCCTTAGGGGGTTTATCACCTTCAATCATACTGATATTAGAAAAGAATTAACAAGAATAGCAACACAAATTGCAAAAGAAGAGAACACAAACCACCTTTTAGTGATAGCCAAACCCAGATGTAAACAAAACCAAAAACAATCCTATTGAGTTCAACCAGGATTCCTTGCTTCTCAAAGAAGTAGGTCAAGGCACTATTTCTTGATAGGACAAACACTTTTAAACCAAAAAACAGCTTTACATCAGGGTTAAGATACCACCAACACCTTCAAGAACAAATAACCACCAATCCACAAAACCAACAACACTAATCCCTTGAATTAATCCCATCGCCAAAAAATCCTTAAAAACCTAAAAAAAACCAGTTACAGTGTACGCAAGCTTCAAAATAAACCCAACCAACACCAAGATCAAGACGATCTTGAAAATCAATAGCATAGCGGAAAGAACTACCTGAAACAACAACAAATCAAACAAAATTAGAATACAAACAAATGATATAACTACCAATTGATCCAGATCTAATGAAACCTTAATTTTCAAAATTAGGGTTTTATCAGATTATTGCTAGAATCTTGCAATAATGATCAATTGATCAAAAGATTAATCAGACATAAGAACGATAAACCTGAATTAGGGTTTGATACTAAAAGCCTTATTTCTTAACCAAAATAGAGATTAAAACCAATTAACCACTATTAACCAACTCTAATCGAGCTAAGAACACCAGGATCAAGAAAACCCCCAAAAATTAGTGAAACCCTAATTTTTTAAAATGAAATTACTACTCAGATCTAAAAGATCCAAGGCTAAAATCACTAATTAACCACTTAACAAACACATATCTACACTTATAGATCAAACCCCCAAAAAAGTTTAAAACCCTAATTTTCAAGATTGATCAAAAAACCGTTTTAAACCTCTGGTATAGAGCAACCTGGCTCTGATACCATGTAAAAACTTATAAAACCAAAGATCTAAAACAACTGATCTATAGTGAACCCAGCCAACCTCCCATTGGCTCACTCTTTTATTACCAATATAAACAGCTAAAGAATGGCAATGTAATGTTACAATACTTGAAAAATAGAAAACGATTCTACAAAGATTAGGGTTTTACCCAATAACTTAACTGATAACAAACTAAAGAGAAAACACACGGTAAACCAACTCTAATAATGAGAGGTGAATGATATATTTTATCTTTTATAGCTGCTCTCTATCTATGTTTCACTTTTGACCTTGATACTTCAAATAGTCTACAACTTCAGTCCTCCAAGTTATAGGCGGGAACACTTCTGGCTTTAACATATCTTTAATTGCTCCTTGACCAATATGTTTGAGGAAGGTTTGCAGATTGACATTTTATCCAAACACCTTCAAGTATAGCCTATCGTAGCAGAGTCAAGGTAATTTATGCTCCTTTATACTATCCAAATACTTCTGTGAGCTTATTGTGTTTGAAAATAATCTTTAAAATGAATACACACTTTTTAGTATGCGTTATTATAGAACTAAAAACACCTTAAATAATTTAGAAAACCACCTCGCAAGACTAAATAGTCAACGACTCAATGCTGTATAAAACAACAGACAATATTTCAGTCATGGAACACAACTACTTAACTTAGTTAACTGGTGCAAGTCAAAGAGACACTTAGAGCCTCGTGGACAAGACAAAAGCTCCATTGGAGAGGCTTAATTCGGTATATATATTTCATAAGATTTCAAGATCATATATATATTTTAATACCCAAGTAAAGGGTGTGCTCTCCCACATGGCGCAGGCAATCCACTTAGATTCGGAAAACTGATTTCCCTGAACAAGTTGTGGATAGCAAAAGCATCATCTTTGGTGAGTGACTTGAGTCGTGTTTTTGATCTGCAAGTAGAACACAGTTCTCCTATTAATTCTATAGCAAGCGTTAAATCAATTGTATCAAAATCATCCTGAAGAAATTGCAAAAGCTCTTTCTCTGGATCGTCATCAGTTAGTTGTTTGAGGAGTATGATGGATGGTACTCATTTCAAGAGGAGTTGAAGGCATGGAACTCGACCTTCTTGGAAACTCTAGGCTCACAGTTTCATGTGTGGCTGTTGTATACTTGAATGCAAACTCAGCATACGGAGTAATAATGACAGGCCAGTTTATTTATCCAATTTAAAAACGTTGTCCTGCATCTAGAGGAAATCCAATTGTAGGACACTAGTTTGATGTCGTTGAGAAGTTCTTTGCTTGGGCGAACATGAGAGAAAGCTATGTTGTTTCTGAATTTCCATATAGACCAAATAGTGGCTTGGACAACAACATCAAGAAACTTTGTTTCTGAAAATATACATCTTATTAACTGTGTTTTATGAAAAGTTTTTGTCCAATTCAGAATTATATTTATACTTTTGTTAAACATTATTTTCTAATGTCTAAAAGGCAGCACATGAAATCCTTTTTTTAATATCTTTATTTGCAATGTTTCTTTCTTTAAATGATACTATATATCTTATGTAAGTTCTATTAAGTTTTGATATGTTGATATATAGTTGACAAATAAACATTTAAAGCAAAGCTGATGCAAGAAAAATTCTTTGTTTGGAATGAGGCTAAGCGCTTAAAGTAAGGGTGCATGTGTATGAGTCTAATAGCAAGATAACTGTTGCTATTTCTATCGAGGATAAAATGAACTGTTATTATGTAAATGGGACCGATCTGTATGAAAATGTGATCCGAAGTATGATTGAGAGGGATCTAAAGCTGTCTCGTGGACACATTACAAATTATTCTTCAAGCATTATGGTATTGCACCTGCTGAAGTTGCCTCATGATGTTTAACTTTCATGTTATTTTGGACTTTCATATTTAAAACAAATGAACGTCATGTAGTGGAACCACCAAGAATATTGTTATTAGCTACTGTAATAATTTTAAGTTTGTTTTCATAAAAATTAGCAGATGACGTCAAAAAACTTTAGCAGCAGTTGAAACTTGGCATGGCCGTAGTGAGCTTCTTAATAAGGTATCATATGTAAATTCTTTTAAAGTTATTCTTGTTTATCACACGCTATTGGACTTCTTAGCCCAAGAATACATGCTATTTTTTGTGTCACGTTATTGTTATTCACTTATTTGTATGCCTAAAGTCTCATGATTGAAAAGATTAACATTTTGGTTTTTAATATATAAAAAAACATTATTAAGAATAAAAAAACCTCGTGCGTGCATGAGCATTATAACTATAAATAGTCGAGCATTATTCTTCGTATAATATAAAATTAAAAACCATAATTAAAAAAGAAAAAGTTAAATTTTTAGTTTTTAATATATAAAAAATACATTATTAAAAAGTTAAAAAAAAATCACACGAGTATTAAAACAAGTAGTACCTTTTTAAAGAATAAAAATATGCATTTATCATGTTAGTGTTGATTCTTAAATACACAACCACTGATTAAGTTAAGATATAGTAGTTTATAGCAATTATATTAAAGGTCAACGATAACACATCATTCCAGGGTGTAAATTCGTACACCAAGTGATGGGATGACTAGAATCACACATAATGACATCACATTATTTAACAATATACAAGGGGCTGTTTGGTTCAATGTATTTAAAGAGTTTTGGAAGGGTTTGAAATTAAAATACAATCTTAATCGTGTTTTGTTACTTTTTTTTGGGTTTTAAAATACTAAAAAGGACAAAATTGATGGGGTTTGAAAAACGTAGGGCGAGGGGTGAGTTAGAAATACGGAAGTTAAAAAGTCAAATGTGGACATGTATACCCCTTTATTCGATTTGTTCTTTTTCCTTTTCCATTTTTTCTCCGTTCCCATCTCATTCTCATTATCTTCACTTCTTATAAAAGCTCCGGTCATCAATAATAATTTATCAATTTTTCATACGGGTCACTAAAGAATTACACAAAAATATCAAAACTTCAACATTTCTTTCATCATTTTTATGTACATGTCCACTTGGTTACTCAAGTTCCATAAAAAAGGATTGAAAACTCCAACAATGATTCATCAATTTGTCGTATATCTTGTTTTTTTCATAACATGTTCTTCGTTTTCATCATCTTATCTTATCTTCTTGTCCAAGTTTTAGTTTTTTCATAACAGTCTTTAAAATTCGTTGACAATAATTTTTTTTTTTGAATGGCGAATTTTATTAAGAAAAACTAGCAAGGAGCTAGAATTACATAATAATCAAATAAGGATTGTTAAGTCTTCCACTTCTACCAACTAAACGTGGATTTAACATCTAAACTTACACAATAATAAGAACTAATAACACATTGTCGAATATCGACATTGCATTTGAAAGGCGGCTTTCGTCATCAAAAAAGAAGCTTATTTATAACGGAAGTATTCCAAATGTACCAAACCACATAGTGTAAAAAAATACCGATTCGAACATTCCCGCCTTTGTTTTGTTCTTGGAGACGAAAGATGTAATCCATGACTCCATTCGTTGTAAGAGTTGATATCCTCATAATTAACGTTCCACCATGAAGAGACTTTAATAGCTAACTGTCGAGACATATCACATTTGAAGAAGAGATGATCCGAAGACTCAATGCCATTATCACAAATAGGGCAAGCAAGAGAGTGTATATCCATACCGCGTCGAGAGATGTTGAACCGAGTTGGGAGAGCGTCTATTTTTATTTTTCATGCGAGCACGTTGGTTTTAATAGGAACATATTTGATCCAACGTGTTTTAGAGGTACCAGTTGCGAGGCGTTTCACATCGATGGCTTTCCAAATAGAAGCGACCGAGAAGTCACCTGAACTATCCAAGGACCAAACCCATCTGTCACACATGGGCACCAAATTAATCGAGCTCACCAAGGAAGTTAGAATGTCAAGTGTGCGACTGTCCAACCCCCCCCCCCCCCCCGCCCCCCTCTAACACAAACTACGGACGAAACGAAACTCTAAAATCAAACTGTGTCATTTATTTTAGCTCTAACTGTCACCTCCTTTTGATTTTCTAACGAATACAACCGTGGACATAAGACTTTAGTTTTCCCTTTACCAGACCAATTGTCTTTCCAGAAAGAGGCGAAGCACCAAACGCGCCCAGGCTTGCGATCATATCATCTAAACACACAAACACCGTTGGAGCTCCAAGCCATAAAATCTCTTTTAACAATCGACTGTATCCAGCCAATAACTCCTACCGGGAACGCGAACAAGATCAACATATCTCATCTTCTCTAAGTAATAGATTAATAACATTAGACCATAGAGAAGTGTTATGGTTGTAAAATCTCCACATCCATTTCGTCAATAAACCCCTATTAAGGGCGAATAAACTCGAAACCCCCAAGCCCCCGTTACATTTATCAGCTAGCACTTTGTTCCATTTTATCCAAGAAGCTTTGCGGCTACCTACCTCATAACCATTAAAGAAGTTGCACCTGATAGATTCCATCTTCTGGAGAACACTCGACGGGACACGATAGATGGACATATAAAAGATTAGAATCGAGCCAAGCACCAATTTCAACAATGTTAACCGACCACCAATGGAAAGGGCGTGCATTTTCCATTTGGAAAGATGAGATTCAACTTTATCTATGACCTCTTTCCAAGACTCAACCCGAGATATTATACCTCCCACTTTGGTACCTAAGTAAGAAAATGGGAGTATTGAGAATAAGACAACCAAGTTTTCTGCCGCGTGGTTGTCATTACACTATCCCACATGAACACCCATAATCCTGCTTTTGCTCATGTTAATACGAAGACCTGACACATGATAGAAACATTCTAACACGTGAGTAAGAATGTTTATGTTTCTATCCGTCTATTGACCAACAAAAACCACGTCATCGGCGTAGAACATGTGAGATAGATTAACCGACTGACTAAGATTGATCCCCTTAAACATACCATCATCTACTACTTTTTGAAAAGAAAGATGTAAGCATTCCATAACCAAAAAAAAGGAAGGGGGCGTAAATGGTCACCTTGTTTCAATCCTTTGAAGAATTGAAATTCTTCGGTAGGACTACCATTGATAAGAATAGAACCCCTCGAAGATTTTAAACATTTCTGGATCCATTCGCACCATTTGTTTCCAAAGCCAAATTTTCTAAGAACATCGTCTAAGAAATCCCATATAACCAAATCAAAACCTTTCTCAAAATCGACTTTGAAAATTAGAGACTGTTTCTTCTTGCTTTTACACCATTGCAAAACTTCGCTAAGAATAAAAGGGCCATCAAGAATTTGTCTTCTCATAATAAAAGCCGATTGAACTTCACTAACGATATCCCCCAAAACCATAACAAGCCGGTTCGACGGATATTTCTCTGTAATCTTATATATGCTACCAATGAGGCTAATGGGTCTAAAGTCTTTAACCAAATTAGCATTAGGAATTTTTGGAATAAGGGCAATGAAAGAGGAATTACAACCTTTTGGGATATCCGCGAAAGTGAAGAAGTGTCTAACTGTCGTGAACACGTCATTATCAATAGGTTTCCAAGAAGTGGCGATAGAACCCAAAAGTAAACCCGTCTGGACCCGGGGATTTATCCACCCCTACAGTTCCCCACAACTGCACTTTCAACTCACCTCCTATAGACACTTCGCATCGATATCAGCCTTCTGAACACTAGATAAATTGATTCGGAAAAAACATGTCCACGATAGCTCTTAATTTGGAAGGTTGTGTCGAATCTTCTGAACAAAATTAATCAAAAAATTCGAGCGTTTGTCATCCTTCGGATAGAGCGCTCCTTCCAAACCACCATCCGTTCTTGTGGTTTGTTGAGGAAGAAGACACGATGGTGAATGTACTTTTGTGTGTGATAAAGAAAGGGTATACATGTCATCTACTATTATACTAGTTTCATGTCTCTTCTCACATTTCAGCAAATCAAACACGCAAATGGACACTAAATTACAGTCTTTAAAATTCGTTGACAATAAAATACTGCATGATTTTAAATTCACTGTATTTTAAACTTGCGAACCAAATAGATCCTTAGAGTTTTTGTGAAGAGTGACATAAAAATTAAGTAAATTCTCAATCTTTTACAGGTTATGAGTTTTAATGCTGCCTTCTATGATGTATAGAGGAGGTTAAGACGTAAACAACTTAACTTCTACCAAAGATAAAAATGTTGCTTTCAAACCAAAGATAAAAAAGAACCTTGCAAAAGGTAAGAGCAAGTGGTATGGCTGGCTGTTAGGCCTGCGTCATCCTACCAGCCCAGACGAACCTCACGTCGACGGTACCACGGCTGGCGCCATCGGCCCTCGCGCCGTGGAGACCAGCCAGCGTCATACCATTTTCTTTTTATTTTTTCTTTTTTTTAATTTGTAGCCGTTATAAAACAGGTGAGAGACCATTTTTGACCGTTTGGGGCATTTAAACACACATTTTTTTCAAAAATTTACCCCTTAAAAATCCTATAAATACCACCTTATTTCACCATATTTTACACACTCCTCCAATATAATTTATAACACATTCTTCTCTACTTCTTATATTTTTTTACTTCCAAAATGAATCCCAACACTCCTTGGATAACCGGTATACTCAACGACCCCCAAAATCAAATTCTGGACTCTTCGTCGGCTAATCTCAACCCCAACTTTCCCAACTATAACCCGTTTTCAAATCCCGATCAACAAATACTCTTTCAACAATGGCAACTTCAACAACAAATGTTTCATACCAATAATTCTCAACAACAATCCGGTAATTCCCAACAGCAATCCCACGAAATACAACAAGAAGAAGACGAGACGGTCCCGACTCCTTCGTCTAATAAGCCCGGTTCACGTTGTGTCAAAAAATGGCGACAAGAAACGTTGACCCGGAACCGGAACCGCAAACTGAAACCGTCAAGGTTCGAAATTTTTGGAGCCAAGACGAGGAGTTGCTTTAGGCGAAATGTTTCATACAAATATCCGATGATCCAAAAATCGGTTCGGATAAAATAAGGATACGTTTTAGTACAAAATTCTCAAAGTATACAATGAACAAGCCGGGAAACGAGGCTTTCCGATTCGTACCAAGAACATGTTGACGGGAAAGTGGCTCCTATGAATCGAGAGGTCGGAAAGTTTAATTCATTAGTGAATGAAATGAAGGCTATGAGTGGGGAGAACGATGAGAATTTGATGACGCAGATCGAAATCTTGTATAAAGCATACACAAAATCGGATTTTAAGCACAAGAGTGCTTGGGCATTTTTGAAAGACAAGCACAAGTGGAAAAATACTGAATTGGCAAATGCAAGACGATACCGTAATCGGGTTACCAACGCGGTACCCGAGCTCTTTGAAGACGACGCGTTGCCTCGTCCACCTGGCCTACAAATGATTGCTAAGAGTCAACGTTCTTCAAACTCTACTGCTAGTTCCGGTTCAAACCCGTCAATTTTTCAAGAAATGATGCAACAACAATACGAGTTAGACCGGATGGAAAAAAATGGAGCGTATCGACCGCGAGGTGAACTCTCGAGTCGAGTTAAACAATTCTAAAAAGGTAGCCGAGGACTTGAAAGTCCTACAAATATCGACGGACGGGATGGATCCGATTGACACGGCTATTATCAACGCCCAAAAGCCCGAATTCGTGCTTTATATCATCCAAATAACTAATTTAGTTTATGTATTTTTATTTTTACGTTTTTTTCGTACTATGTTTTTTTATGTAATGTTTTTTTTAAGTTTAATTAATGTAATATTTTTAATTTTAATGAAGTTTATTTAAGTTTAATAAATGTATATTTTTTATTTTTAATAAATAAAAAATAAAAAAATAAAAAAAAATGATTATGGCTTGAAGCCAACAAAGGAGCCACCTGAATGTGGTGCGATAGCACTTTTGCTGACGTGACAACACTTTTTGTGTCATTTCTTAAAGCCATGACTCAACTGTACCTCATGCATTAAAGGTCAAACCTTTAACATTTAATTTGTCTCTAAAGACAAAAATGGTAATCACTTGATCTGAACCTTACTCGGTAACATGATAGACAGCTAATAATCCGATTCTGAAATGCAAACTTTAGAGAAATAGGACAAATTGCATTTAGGGTGTGTTTGTTATATGGTTTTTAGCTAGTAGGGATGGACTCAAAGTAGAAAACTTTGTTTGTTATGCACCCATGGGTTTTAAAAAGAGGACTCGCACCCTTAAAAGTGGGGTTTTCATAATCCTGATGAAGAGCCTAGGTTTTAACATGTCTTTACTGTCGAAAAAAATTGTAGCCACTAGTTTCATGCTCCTTTTGTATTTAACTTTTAATTGCTATTTTTTTCATATGACAAAGCGGAACCCACAACTAAGAATGAGTTCTTAAATCTGTAATAAACCAAACATGATTTTGATGTATCAATGATTAATTCTAAACTGCCCGATAAGCCCACAGTGAATTCTTGCTTTCTACCAAACATGCCCTTAGTTGAGCATGCCGTGAGTCAATGCTCACTTTTTTCCACATTTTAAATAATAGATAGGGTACTACTATAAAGATCATTCTGGCTCAACTAAAAAACATATGTTTTGTACTTTACTCTCACTTTTAAGTCACTGTTTATAGTTTAACACAATTTTTTTATCAACATTTGTTCCGTACTTTTTATCAGTTTAATATTTTTAACTGGTTAAACTTTATATTTTTCATTATCATTTTCCGTTTTACTGTTGTATTATATAAACAAAATTATAAAAATAAAAAAAATCAAAAAACAATAGAGGTATAAATAAATTTTTAAAAGAGGTATGCATATCATATCCCTAAAAGATAACAATTAGAATACTAATATTGGTACCTCCCTTCATCATCAAAACATTATTTTTTTGTCATTATAATGCCTTTTTAACAGTCTGTTATCTGTATAACACAGTTTTTATTTTGTAATTTCATCAATTTAACACTTTTGATTTGTTAAACTTTATATTCTTTGTTATGCATTTTCTGTTTCACCTAAGATTATAAAAACAAAAATAAAATTAAAAAAATAAGAAAATCGAAGAAAAGAGGGTACAATGGTGTTTTAGAAGTGGTCTTAATACCTATATTATTATTATTATTTTATTATTTTGTTATTTATTATTGTTATTATTATTAATCAACACTTTTATTAGAAATTCATGTTATTTAGAAAATAAAAAGAATTAGTGGGAAGCCGATATACTATCTGAACTCTTACTCCTTTAACTATAGCAAAGTTGATCGTATTGAAAATATGAACAGTAGTACGCGCCCTAATATTTTGAGTCACAGGAAACTTTCAGATCCTCTTCAGTAAGGTCAGTGCATCCTTATCAAGTTCCCCAAAAGAAGATAATGAGAAAGGGTGAAAACCATATATCCAATATCTGCGCACTTAGCCTCATATTTGACTCGTTTACATTGCGCGGCCTCAATGACCACACGCCCGAAACAAAATCAACCATCCGAGTTTACGTAAAGGGCGATGAACCTGTCTGATCCATAAATACGTGAAGCCCTCCATCTCATAAGTAGAGTAACATATCAACTGGTAAAGAAGTTAACATTAGACTTAGTGAGAGCGGCACATTATTATTATTATTATTATTATTATTATTATTATTATTATTTTCTTTATTTTTTTATTAGAAACTTAAAAGATTTATAAAATATTATTATTATTATTATTTTAATTATAAAACTCTTTATTAAGAAACTCAAGAAATTTATAACAGATTAGAGGGGAGCCGAGATACCATCTGGGCCTCCACTTCTTTAGCAATAGCGTAACTGATCTTATTAAATATATGAATAGCAGCACGTGCCTCAATGTCCTGAACCATGAAGAACTTCTGGATCCTCTTCAGCAAGGTAGCCGCGTCCTCCTCTAATTCTCCCAAGGAAGAGAAAGAAAAGGGAAGAAACCCGTATCCAATAGCCGCACACTTAGACATATACTTAACACATTTACGTTGTGCAGCATTAATCACCACCCGACCGGGCACGAAATCTGCCATCCCAGTTTGTGTCAAAGGTGAAGATCCAGTCAGACCCACACACACATCAAGACCTCTATTCCAAGAGTAAAGCAACATATCTGTTGGACGTAATAGTCTGTCACACCCCTCATCCAGCCCGATATCAACTTCCTTAACAACTGAAATCCCTGAACGAAAATAGATGTCGACAAGGGTATCGCGCACAACATTATGACGATGCTTAATACCAATAACACCAGCACACGAAACATCATAGTCTCTATAAATATGTCTAACGAAAACCCTTGAGCAAGCTGAACAAGGCTTCAAAACTGAAAATAAGGGAATACCTAACCGATAACACAAAACATAACGGTAAGTCTTACCGTTCATAGTTTGTCCCAACCCAAAAATATGAACCGCCCTAAGCCAATTCGAAGTGTGATCCTCCCTTTGAAATTTCTATAACGCCATCTATCGAGGAGATAAGGAAGATATGGATTCTGCATTTTTAGTAATCCGTGTGAAATATATATCTGTCATTTTCTTTATAAGTTTGGAGGCAGCGATCTCACTTGGATTACTCAAAATGTCAGTCTCCATAAATGTATTAAACACAGATAATGCATCATCAAAGGTGGGACCAGAGGCCACAATACCAGCATGCCGGAAAAATTTAGTCTGCAAGCCAACAGATTGTAATCGTGACACAAAAAAGGCATAATTCAAAATATCACATGCAGAATAAACTCAAAACCCCTCAAATACAAAGGGTAAAGTGCAGATTATTATTATTATTATTATTATTATTATTATTATTATTATTATTAAATCACTTTATTAAAAAACTGAAAAAAATTATAATAAATTAAAAGAAAGCCGAGATATTATTATTATTATTAAAATCAATTGTAACAAGACAAAAAAACACTATTTCGATATTGTGTGAGCAAGTGAAGAATGTAACTTGTTTCTAAAAATAAAGTTATTTTTATGTAAAATATTTTTGTTTTAAACGGGGACAATCACGATCCGTCATAAATCATTCACGACTCCATAGTAGCCTTTGACTGGTTATCTTTCTGGGAACATAAACACAACATTTATGTTTATTTCAGAAAATCTTTGTAAACTGACTTATTACTTTGACCAGTGCCCTCCCTCATATTTTAAACACCCTACAGGGAAAAATAATTAGTCAGGATTCAGGATTTTATGTATAATTTAAATTTCATTCGTGTATATATAAACAAGAACAAGTTTATATCATGTTATCAAGATTAAACGTAGCCAAAACATGGTCATGCCAATTAAATACACGATTTATACATAAACACGGTTAAGGATCTTTTATGCAAATGTTCATTAGTCATCATAAAAAATTATAACATAATTTTCGGCTAATAAACATGTCACAAAACAATTACTACATAATTATAAAAAAGATGAAACAATAGACAGAGTCCTTACATACCATAATTATTAGGGCTAATGGTTTAAAGAAAAATCAAAGTTTCCATTTTTTTCTTTTGTAAGCATCGAAGTATTAATTTCCTTAAATAATGCAAATCTTTTCTTAATCTTCCTATTATAGCACTCTAACAGATATCATTTGACGTGACATTAGATTAATCACATTTTCCCCGTTATCCTTTTGAAATTTCCCGTTTTACACATTGGGGGGTCCGTTTTGCAAATAAACAAATACCCAAGTCTACATTCATAATACCAATTTTTCATATGTATAACGATCCCCAATTTCATTACCATCCAAATTCACAAATCCTACAAGAACCCTAATTTATGTCAGTACATAATTTCTATTTCACAGATCCTACACGAACCCTTATTTATGTTCTCAAGTATGTAACAATGATTGACCGTTCATTTTAATTTTGTAATTCATTTGTTAATCGTTGATTTAGGTTCACTATAGTCATAAACCCTATTTTTTCAATTTTCTAACAGAATGACACCTGGGACCGACCTGCATTGTTTTGATGTTCATAAGGACAGTTATTTTGCCCATTTACCTCTAAGCTATGTTAATTGTGTCATCCTTAATATGAGTGTTCCAAGGATGGCTTACGAACTGTTTGTTGAATTTTTAGAAGAAAAATGTGGAAACTACTTTCAAGGTTGGTATTACCAAGTACCAAATGTAGAGTTCGAAAGGGTTTTAGTTAGAGTTAGTAATGATAGAGAGTTATCTTACATGTTTGATGTTGAAGAGACACTTGGTAGGCTTGAACTTTATCTTGATCACTTAGATATGGATCTTTCAGAGTATTTAAGTCTAGCTATTACAACTGAGATGGATGCTTGTGTTTCTAAGACGATAAGCCCTCCTAAAAAGAGGTATTACAATGACTTTTCCATGGATAAGATAATTGATTAGGATGAGATGGAGGTTGAACAACAGGGCGGGTCTTCTCAGCATCCATTAAAAACAGACAAGGACGAAGAGAAGGTTAGTCAAGATGAAACAAAGGGTGTTGAAGCTAGGACTAGTACTACAGATAATGACAAAAAAAGGTTATTCAAGATGAAACAGAAGGTGTTGAAGTTAGGACTAGTACTGTTGATAGTGATTAGGATAGTGAGGGTAGTACTCAACTGTCTTAAACCAGTTCCTGGTATGAATTTATAGCATGATCAGAGCATGTACTCAACTGTCTTGCCACCAAAACCTAAAATAATGCCTGGTAGGCCAAGAAAAAGAAATAATCAGATCTAAAGGTAAGGGTGGTATGTTAGCCTTAAAATATGTCGACTTATACGAAATTACATTAGTTTAATATAATCATGTCGGATAAGAACTAGAAACGTCATGTTAGCATAGTTAGGCGACACATTAAACTATATATTCCCCCTCCATACTTCCATGGAGGGGTGAGGAAATCATTTGCAATCTTATAAGTGTGTGTGTTTCTCCTCCTTCTCACTAGAAACACACACATCTTTCCCTTTTCTCTCATCTTAATAATATGTCTACCTATTTGTTTCATCCTCTCCGACCTTCGATCATCTTAGTTAGTGAATTTCTTATGTTAACAATTGGCATCAGAGCTAACCAGGGGCGTTTCGTGTTTGTGGTTTGCTTATTTGGGTGTTTTCATGGCTTATAAGCTTATTTCGTGGCTTATTTTAAGCCAAGAAGCCACGGGTGTATTTGGATGATGCTTATTTTGTACAAAAGCTTGAAACTTTCTTCTTTCTAATGTTTCTAGCTTATTAGTGCAAGTATTTCATGGCTTATTTGGTGCTTTTTGGGTATTCATACTCGATCCAAAAAAGTACAAAATTTTTTAGTGTTAAAAACCATAAAGTTTGTGTTTTTATGTTAAGAGTATCTTAGTTATACTTAGTTTTGCAAAAGAAATCAACAAAAAAAGTTAAAAAGTGTTTTTAGGTGTTTTAAAAGTTGATTTTCCGAAAAATTTGAAGGAGCCAGTTTAGGCATTTGAATCTACCGATTTTGCCATTCCACCGAAATTGCCACTTAGCCGATTTTGCCATTCCACCAAAATTGCCACTTAGCCGATTTTGCCATTCCACCAAAATTTCCATTCTGCCGATTTTGCCACTTCACCGAAATTGGCATTTCATTCGATTTTGTCACTTCACCGAAATTTCCATTTCAGCCGATTTTGCAATTTCACCTGAATTTGCCACTTAACCGATTTAGCCCAATCGATTTTGACACTCAGCCGATTTATGCACTCAGGAGATTTATGCTGTTTTCGTCAAGAATCAATCTTAAACACCTTCCACAACACCAAAGCAAACACAACACTTAATGCTAAAACATTCCAATATTAAAGATTTACTAAAACGTCACAACAGCTATGGATTTGGATTCAGAATGTCAAGTGATGATGGAGTTGATTTGGTATCCTTTATTTGAGATTGAAGTGAGTTTCACGAAGGCGTCCACTTATTTCATCATCGAGACTTCCTTCTACTTTCTACCTCTTTTTTTTAAAACCCCTCTATCGATTGATGACTTGCTTGAACATATACAATTATGATTGAGACTTGGATTATCTAGTTTCCTGTAGTCGGGGTGGTTGGTTGAAGACTTGGTTAACTATCACTTAAAGGAGTTACGTTGTAGTACTCAGTGTCACACGCAGATGCATATGTGGATAATTTCAAGAGGTGTTGTACTTCTTATACTTTTGATGATGGGTATAGGGTACTTAGAGGTTTGCTTCTGCACCGTTCTTCAATCAACAACAATGCAAGCTTAAGTAACAAATTTGGGGGATTTTACTTTGTTTTCAAGTTTGGTATATCGGGTTTAATTCACCAGGTGGTTACAGAAATAGCCGACAGAATACGAGGTTAGTAAGTTAGCCAGAGAGTTTAAAGGTTGAGATGTAATAAGCAATTCTCACGGGATATTTGAAGCTACATAACGTCAATGGTACTTCACAGTCTAAGTAAAATATTTTAAATTTCTTCAATGTCATTCATAACTTTTCAAGATGTTTGCTTAAGACAAGATCTTCTCAAGTATATGAGCGTACACGTCAATGATGCTTCCGAGAGTTCGAAACCATCATGGAGGAAAACGTGTACTTTGATGTAATCAGGTCAACTTCCAAGGGGAAGTATTTTATACTACTTTTCTTAGTATGGTTTATGTGAAGTATTCTACAAGCATGAAAAAAAAGTGTTGCTGATTTCTTGCATGTACCCTCGAACGACACCAAGACCAAATGTCATGATACAATATAGAAGCAATATTAGTTGGTGTGGTTGGCTGACTCTTTTACAAAATTTTGTTGTGCACTTTAAATGTCATTGTTAGAAGATCGTTCAAGCTACATCAAAGTTTCAGAATCTGCTCAAGATACAGATGTTGGTTTGGGGGGAAGCTGATTCAAAAACTTCATAAAAAAGAAGTCTATGAAAAAAGTTTTTCAAGACATGCTGCATGAATTGGGGGGAAGTTAATCTAACTCATGCATACTACAATGGTTCCAGAACAAGTAAAGACACAGAACATCCAAGTTGGAGTAAAAGTATCAAGAAAGAAAGACTTAAATGTCATCTTCAGCATTAGAAGCACTATGGAAGACTTTATTTTGTTTGTATTTGTACTTATTAGGAACATTGTAAGTAATTCTGTATGTCCACATATTGGGAGAAGATTGTTAGCCTTAAAATATGTCGACTTATACGGAATTACATTAGTTTAATATAATCGTGTCAGATAAGAACTCGAAACGTCATGCTAGCATAGTTATGCGACACATAGGACTATATATACGCCCTCCATACTTCCATGGAGGGGTGAGGAAATCATTTGTAATCTCATAAACGTGTGTGTGTTTCTCCTCGTTCTCACTAGAAACACACACATCTTTCCCTTTTCTCTTATCTTATAAATATGGCTACTTATTTGTTTCATCCTCCCCGACCTCCGGATCATCTTAGTTAATTAATTTATTATGTTAACATGGTAGTTTAACTAGAGTGTATAAGATAGGTTCTCAAGAAAGTTGTTCAAATTGAAAAAAACCTGGACACAACAAAGCAAGTTGCAAAGAACCAATACTTAAACAAACACCAAAACCCAAAGGAGTGCCAGGTAGGCCTAGAAAAAAGCAATCTATTGGAAATCTAGCTGATGTTGATGTTAGAGGTACAGTGAGGGATGGATCTAAACATAGTGGTAATGGTGTTGCTCAACAAGGTAGTGCAAGTGCAGGTGGATCTAAAAAGGTAGTGTGGGTGGGTCTAAACAGGGTAGATCAGGTGCAGTTGGGTCTAAAAAAGGTAGTGCATGTGGGTCTAAATAGGGTAGTGCATGTAGGGTCTAAAAGGAAGCTGAGTCAAGTACTGGAACACAAAAAAGTTAGGGTAAGAAGAGGGTGGGGACTTCTGGATTTGCTAGATGGTTTGGATTGCAAGATACCCCAGTGCAGACTCAAGATGACCAAGTGTAGACTCAAGATGACCCAGTGCAGACACAAGATCAAGACTAAGTGGAGCAGACACAAAAACAAGTTGAGATAGACTTAATAAATACTCAAGTGGAGCAGACACAAGAACAAACTCAGGACCAAGTGTAGACATACAAACAGCCAGAACAAGTAACATTGAGGAGACCAAGTGCAAGAATCCTCTAAAGGAAGTTGACAAAACAAGGCAGTACTCATAACACTGCATTTAATATGGAGTAAGTTTGAACAATTAATGTTTATGTGCACATATTTTGTTTCAAGAACAGTGCACTTTAGTATGTTCTATAACTTTTATTATGCTTATTTTGTACATCATGTGAGGGCATAGGTTGGTGAACATTAAAACCATATGTTGGGTCTATAATATTTAGACGAAACTCATTAGTATCGGGTAGGATCAACAGTACTTATAGTTTATTTAATGACCATAGAAAATAGGCCATTTTGTACATTATGTGAGGGCACTAATTGATAGTCATTCATAAACGTCAATAATCAATGAAATATGCAGTATTGAAGTATCTTGTGTTATTATCATTTGCAAACATGGCATGATCAATGAAATATACAGTATTAAAGGGTGAAAGTTGTAAATAAATAAAGTACAGGGGCTAAACAATAAAGTGTGTAAATTGTTATCAAATAAAGGGTTAAAAGGTAGAAATTGTTAATAAATAAATTGTAGGGGCTAAATATCACATGGGCAAAAAAGGATAACGAGAAAAATGTGATTAATCTAGTGCCACGTCAAATGATATCCGTTAGAGTGCTACAACAGGAAGATTAGAAAAAGATTTGCATTTTTTAGGAAAATTAATACTTCGATGCTTGCAAAAGGAAAAGGTGGAAACTTCAATTTTTTTTATACCATTAGCCATAATTATTATAGTTTACTAATTCAATGTGATTGAACCATGATAATTCCATCAATAATATGTTAAGAGAAATCGGTACGGGGCTTTATAGGCACTCGTGCCGACCTATAACGCCGACGTATAACACAAACCCATACCCTACTTGCGCCATAGGTCCTGGTGCCGAACTTACCAGCTGCGTTTTTAGTTTTTTTTTCATATTTGCTCGTTATGTGTAACATTCCGTATTTTCAGGTCATTTACGACGTCGTATATTTCACTAATATTTTTTTTCTTTCTCGTACGTGTTTACTTTTAATTTTATTAGTTAAGTTAAATCGCGTAAGCTATAAATTATCAATTAGCGTAAACGGACACCAAACGAATTAAAGTTTTCATCAAGCGAGCAATATATTATTTTTACGAAAGTAATAATCAACTTTTTATATTTTATTTTATTGGATACGTAAAACGTTTAGGTTTCGTGATAAATTACGTTTACGCATACCCGGAACCAATAAAATTAATCTACACTTCAACAAATACTTATGTTTATAACAAATGCTCAAAGTTTTATCAAACTTTACCTACATTCATCACTTGAGCCGAATTTACCATGAAATAAATAAACCAATACATACACTTTACAAAATTTTACAATATGTTTAAAGTTACCAACTTATACTAGGCAAGTAATACTTTCATTTTGCAAATAAGATATTAGCTAGTCAATTCATTCCCTAAATTTCATGAGATGATTTCTATTTTAGGGAACCAAGTCATTAAAACCTAAAGACTTTCACAAGTCTTGACCAAAGACTCCTTAATTCTCTCATTATGTTTTTTTGACTAGTTTTAGAACTATAAAAGGCTTGCACTAGTAAGTAAACTCACACACTTCTCATTTGCAAAGAAAAACTTCACCATATACTCCCTTTGTCTCTCTAAAACCCACAGCCAACATCAAACCACCACCAAATCCATACAAAATTTTATTTACAACACTTACTCATATTCCTACATCATATCTAAGACCTACCAAGAAAGATTTAAGGCTTGGTTAAGCCTTTACAAGAGTTAAGCAAAGAAAAAGGAAAATTAGGGTTTACTTGGAAATTAGGGTTTTCAAGATCTTGCAAGCTTGGGTTTACAATCTAAACAAGGGTTTGGATTGTGTTGGTTATCATATTACATCACCATAAGGTTATCTAAAACCCTTTATGTCTTTACAGTTATCATTTTATGTGTTTATATGTTCTATTTAGCAATATCACCATTTAGGATACTTTTAAACATGTAAAACATATTTCTACTTGTGATCATGGTTTTGAACATTTTTACATATGTTATGAGGTTGATAATATCATGAAATAATGGATATATAAGTATTGTAACATGTTGGTTAAGTGTAAACATGTATATGTATAAACTTGTAATTTAAAGTTACTTAAGAAAGTTTAAGGTTTTTAAGCCTTGTTAAGGACTTGATACTTTGGAACTCATGGACACAATATGGATCTTGGACTCTATTATATGTAAGACAAGTATATAATAAGTCTTGGAAAACTTGTGGTAAATTATTAAGTTAAAAGGTATATAAAACAAGTTATAAAAATGGATATGTATAAGTATTATAAAGGGGCTGTTTTGGTTCGACCTTGGTAACAGCCCTACCATGTTTTAAAAAGATAGTACGCCTCATGACGATTCCAAAATGATAAGAAACTCGAAAAACCGATTTATAACGAAAAAGATACGACGATTTCAAGTTTACGTTAAATATATACTTTTATAAAACTATTTTTATAAAAGTTACTATTCACCACAGAAACTTATACTTTTAAAACATCAATAAATCGATAAAACTTTTAAATACGAAGACGTGCTCGAAAGAATCGCTAAAAACGGAGTTAAAACGAATAAGTTACGACATTTACGAGATTTACGATAACTAAATCTATAAAAATAAATATATAACTGTTATGAACAGTAAAAATCACTATTCATCAGAAAACTCAGATTTTGAAAATGTTATATTTTGATAACTCGTCTTAATACGAAGGCGTGGACGTAAGAAACGAAAGAAACGGACTTAAAACGAGAAAGTTACGCCAGTTTTACTAAAGTATACTTATAAACGTTTTTACTTTATAAATATGATTTCACTAAAACGATTAGATGGTGATGTAGCTATATAGAATTATATGTGGTATTAGTTAATCAAAGTACTATATTACTAGGGAGTTTCATAATGAGGCCTCTTCGGGGTGGCGTATCGACGAGTTGTTGGATTTACGATTTAAAGTGTCCTAGCTCCTCATACATCACTACATGACCTCTTAATTATGATAGCCCGAACGATAGTATGATGAGCTATACGACCTATAAATAATCAAAGTGTTTAGTACTTATACGACCTATATTGGATTAGGTTGCATTCGATCGTAAGCGTGACGCATTTTCTATTGTTAATACTTGTTGATTACCATTCACTCGAGGTGAGTTCATAGCCCATTTCTATCTACTTGTTTTATAAACTCTACGGGGTGAAATTACATGCTTGTTTTACAACGGACACAAGTGATTTAAACTGTATGCTATTTAGATTATTGCCTGATTATTATTGCCTAAGTTACCACAGTGCCATCTAAGTCCCTAATATCATGAACCGTCAATTGCTATGTAACACCCCCAAAAATGTGTCACAGCAAAAATATGTCCGGGAGCGTTACTTCATAATACAACAGCACAAGATACAAGAGAACGACCTCTAAATGTGTCGTTTGAAAAGTAATCTCGTTGATTTTCTTGAAATTGATATAAGACTTGTCCCGTAATTGCATCACAATGAAAAGCTTGAAACCAATACAACGAGATTTGATCATTTGTATGTAAGTAGAAATCCGTTAATGAAATCTTGTCAATTTAGACTCCAATGCACATCAAGTAAGCCAAGCATCTAATTCATCTGAGAAAAACATGCTTAAATGGGTCAACATAAAGTTGGTGAGTTCATAGGTTTGTTTAAATATAAATGTTAAACCAAAGGTTTCCAAAGTGTGTATGATTATTTCAGCCCTTATAATAGTCACGAAAATGTACGTATGAAAGTTGAACCGCAATTGTTCAAAGCATGTATTGCCACTTTATTCAAAGCAACGTAAATATTCCTATGTGTATAAAACAATGATTGCAATTACTCTAAGTTCATGAAACCGATGCTCTATGTACCTATCGTAGGTGTCCCCTCCAAGAACACCCGGGCAGTAATGAAAACCATATGTACCCATCACAGGTGTCCCCTCCAAGAACACTCGGGCATTTACTTGTAGTTATCAGTTCAATCCGCTTAAGCTAATTTGCAACCCTTTTAAAAGTAAAGTATGTATTTGAGACCAAAAATAAAGTCAAATAATGTATCCCATAGCGAGCTATGTGAATGAGTATGTAAACCAATTTGTAATCAACCATGTAAATGCATTTGCAAACAAGCATGTTCTCACCCCAAAAATATATGTAAAACAAGTAAAACATGGGGCTATAAACTCACCTCGATGTTTAAAGAACGATTGGCAGAAGTGCACATAATAAGTACAACACAAACGGAAAACGGAACGACTTCGACCAAGAAGTTGCGGTTCATCTTAACGGCTATGATCCACTAGCATAGAGTAATGTATTTGGGTTTTTCGATGAACGATTATATCAATGCGACACGTTGATAAAAGATTTAGATCTCATGTTGTAATGGTTTGGTGGTTGGTTAAATAAAATAAATCGAAAAGCAAACGCAAAGTGTGTAATATATTCCGTATATATTACATATAAAAAATGAACAAGTATATAATTCCTATGGTGAATTATATAACAAAGACAAACAACCAAAAGAATAATACGAAGTGTATATAATACGCGACATGTATTATATATAAGAAAGATATTATATAAGAGACGTGAGAAAATAATCAAAACAATATAATTCGACACGTGTTTGGAAATCACCAATTAAATTAATAAAACGTTCTTGCATAAAAGTAAACGCACGTTTTAAAGTAATGAATTAAGTAAACGATGTTTGTAAAGCTTTTACAAAAGTTATGATTCTACCTTTTAGTCGTGAATTTATAAAATAATATTTTATAAATTAGTATTTCGTTTTCTTGACTGGTTGTAGCTAAAATAGTTGTCTCATTTGTAAATATATAGTTTTCGTTTGTTTACCGGTTTATTGTATAATTACAATTCAATACTCTTAAAACTATATAACTTCACCCCGTTATCGTGTTTCTAAAATAATAGAAATTTTAGTGAATATTTACTAAGTATCGAAATTTATAGAAATTTCGACATGATCTATTCGTTTATCCAACGTTTCCCATGTTTATAAAATTCAATGTTTTCCACTTACTCAATCAATGTTGCAAAATATACACGGGTTTTAATATGTATCTAATCGAGATCAAGCAATGACAAAAATAAGTAAAACCAAACACAACCTATGTGTTGTTTAAACGCAAAACCAAACGCTCCTAACTGCTGAACCAAACACACCCTAATGGCTGAACCAAACAGCCGGTTTGGCTGCTGCAAAACACAAAATCAAACACCCTTGTTAGCTGCTAACCACATAACCAAACGCCCCTAGTGCTTATAAAACACAATACCGAAACATAAATAAAAGACACTTTTATTTAACCAATACCACCCTTAGATCCGGTTTTAATTTACGAAGGCTTGCATTATTTTTATTAGTTGATTTTTATAAGGATGAGCAAAACCAAACACACCCTCGTGGTGCTTAATCTGAACCAAACACACCCTCGTGGTGCTTATGCTAAACCACAACGCACCCCTTTGGTCATTTTTATAACCAAATGCAGCCCTTGCTGCTGTAATAAAACCCAACGCACCCTTTAGGCAGGAAACCACGAAACCAAACGCACCCGTGGCTGTTATGTTCAACCAAACGCACCTTTGGCTTTTATGTTAAGTCAAACGTACCCTCTGTGGTGGCTGAGCAAGTCAAACGCACCCTGGTTGCGACTAAAAGAAACCACACGCACCCTTGTGGGTGGTGGCTACAACCCGAACGCACCCTAGTGGGTGTTATCACAAAACCACACGCACCCTATACGTTTTAAATATCCAAACGCACCCTATGCCTATTTTATTACAACCAAACGCACCCTATGTGGTGCGGCTGAGAAACCACATGCACCCTTATATGGTGTTGTAGTAGTGTTGATGGTCGTGTGGGGTTCGCGGTGGTGGTGCGTAGGCGAGGGTGGTGGTGGATTTGTGGTGTAGCCATGGCGGCTGTGATGATGATGGAGGTGGTGCGATGATGATGATGATGTCGTGATAATGATGATGGTGATGGTGTGATGATGATGATAATGACGGTGGTGTCGTGGAGATGGAGGAGGTGGTGAGGTGTCGGCTGGGGTGGTGGTTGTGGTGGCGGCAGCGGTGGTTAGTGGTGGGGATGGCGCGTGGCAGCAAGTGAGGTAGTAGATCGGGTAGATCAAAGATATATCCACATTTTTTGTATATTTTTGGGTGGCGGCCGACGGCCGTGACGGTGGCCGGAGGTTGGCCGAAGCGGTGGTGGCTGCCGGAAAAAGAGAGAGAGAATGGGAGAGTGTGTGTGTAGGTTTTTATTTAAATGAATTAACCTTAAATGGGTGTTATATTTATATAAAAAGTTTTAAAATGAAATGAAAAGTGTATAATAGTTTAGGGTTGAAATTTTAATATTACTAGAGGGACCAAAGATGTATTTTTTGTTAAATAGTGGTTCGGGTCTCGTTTGGACTAGTTAACGGGTGATTTAAAATACGAAACTCGCGCCATTGTGTTCCAAATTATTTTTCCTATGAAAATGAGTATTTACTTGATAGTATTTCATAAATATTTTTATAATATTTATAAAAATATTTGTTATTTATTTGGTATCCCGATTATGCCTTGTCCGAAAGAAATGAATTTTTAACTCGAATATTCGCGTTATTAACAAATGCTTTTTAATAAGATGCTAAATTTAAATATGCTCCGAAAATTTACCGGTTACGTAGTAATCACCTTTATGTGACAATAAAAGGTCAAAAGTCAAAAAGTCAAGTCAGACCCAAAAAGTCAAAGGGTAAAATAGTCATTTAAAGTTCTGAAAATTGCCGGTTGTTACAGTACCTACCCCTTAAAGAAATCTCGTCCTGAGATTAAATTTGTGTTAACCGATTATGTGACCAAGAAAAGATTTAAGATTTAATAAACCAGTTCTAAACAAGACGCTGATAACTTTATTCAGCAAAATTGGATGTTTTGACACTTCTTAATATGCATAAATTTTGGCTAGGTTTGACCCGGATATTCGATCCATTAGAATAGGTATTTTGAAAAATATCATTACAAGATTCATGGTTGATATAAACGCGTTATGAAGAAAGCCTCTTAATAGTGAACACACCAAAGGAGAAAGTGTAGTCACGTGGGTATGTCTATATAGAGTTATAAATGTTTTAAGGGTAGAGTCCAGTTTCTGCTATCTGAAATGTTCGATGATTAATAACGGACGCGGCTAATGAATGGAAGTATTCAACTTACTTAGGTCGTACTAGGATGTATCATGACCTAAATTTGTGTACTATTGGTCTGCAATGAATAAATCAACCGAATACTATATCGAGAGATGGTTATCTTGTTTAAAGATGTTACATTACTTAGTGGATAAAGTTGTACGGGCTGGGACCGCTCAAGGACCCAACAACAACAAACATAATGACAATAACTATACCAAACGGTGATGAGATGCGGAGAGTGAGGACATTTCGAGAAACAATATCCCCAAAATAAAGATCAACAAATGGGAGGAGCTCATAGGAGAGCTTATGTGATAGGTGATGGAATATTGTACCCAGTCTGTTAGTTCGAGATTGAACTAAGTCCATTAGTTCAAGAGTGTAACAAGTCTGCTAGCACCACAAACAGTTCGTGATTGTAAGGATTTGTAACGGCAAAAGTAATAACTTCAGAATGAGATCATGTAGTTCAAGTGAGGCCTTGAGATTTTTGCTGAGTGGTAAGACACCATTGTGTTTCTAAATCTTTTGACGGATTTCGGTGTTTATTGAGTTCGAGTTCATACTCGTGTCATATTGGATACCATTAAGCCCACTCATTTATTATTCCTTATTTACATAAAGAAGCGTCCAAATTTATGTAAGTAAGAAATGATAAACTTATGGTTCGGTGATTTACAATTTATTTATTTAAATAAAGAGGCGTCCCAATCCTTTCAAATAAAGAGATTATAAATCATCCTACCTAATAATTTCCGATGTAATATGCGTACTCACACAACCTTCAAGGTGGTAGATGACATGACGATGCATGTGCTCTAATGAGTATGGGACGAGTGTTTAAAACTCGTCTTCGAAGACAGGAAGTAAAACAGTCAGGGAAGATCGACATAGCGTTCAAAATAATTAATGAGTATACGGTTATAGTAAATAAGATAAAGATCTTTATGAACGAGTTAACATAGAAATTATCATATCAATCCTCCTATTACAAGTCCCGCGCCCATAAGATTTGCAATACTTAGATTCACACATAATTCCATGAAAATAAAACTGTGTCGGGTTTTGTTTACATAGTAATTATCATATCAAACCTCATATTACAAGTCCTGCCCATACAAGACTTGTAATACTTAGATTCATACATAATTCCATGTAAACAATATTATGATGGCTTTCGTGTAATACAATATTGTATAAAGTTATAAAAAATATATATTTTTAGAGACCATTGCTTATATTACAATGTTTGAGGACGAAGTGAGACCATTGTGCAACTCACAATGTCTAAGAAGTAAAATGAGACCATTGTGAAACTCACAATGTCTAAGGAGTAAAATGACACCATTGTATAACTCACAATGTCTAAGGAGTAAATAAGAAATTGGTAACTAACACTGTCTAAGGGTAAATCCAATATTTATATAAATAGTTCTTTTATATAAAAACAAGCATAAAATTTCGCAAGGAAAAGGTAAGATGTATATATATATAATATATATGTCATGTAAGCACGTAATGAAAGCATGTAAGCAAGTAGTGTGTATGCACATTGAAAAAGTTTGATGTGATGCAATGTTTGTGAAAATAGTTATAGTCTAGGGTAAAATATGCAACTTAGTTCTCTATAACCTTGGCTCTGATACCAATCTGTAACACCCCCAAAAATATGTCACACAAGCAAAAATATTTCCGGAGCGTACTACATAATAACAACACACAAGATACAAAGAACGACTCTAAAATGTGTCGTTTGAAAAGTTATCTCGTTGATTTTTCTTGAAATTGATATAAGAACTTTGTCCCGTAATTGCATCCACAATAAAAGCTTGAAACCAATACAATAATTTAATCATTTGTATGTAAGTATAAAATTTGTGAATAAATCTTTAGTCAATTCGACCCAATTCACATCAAGTAAGCCAAGCATCTAATTCACCAGAAAAAAACATGCTTAAATGAGGTCAACATAAAGTTGGTGAGTTCATAGTTTGTTTAAATATAAAAGTGTAAAAATAAAATCCCAAAGTATCCAAAGTGTGTATGACTATTCAGCCCTTATATATCACGAAAATGTACGTATAAAAAATTGAACCGCAATTGTTCAAAGCATGTATTGCCACTTTATTCAAAGCAACGTAAATATTCCTATGTGTATAAAACAATGATTGCAATTACTCTAAGTTCATGAAACCGATGCTCTATGTAACCATCGTAGGTGTCCCCTCCAAGAGCACCCAGGCCAGGCAAGGAAAACATATGTAAACCCATCACAGGTGTCCCCTCCAAGAATACTCGGCAGTAATGATTATGTACCCCTCGCAGGTGTCCCCTCCAAGAACATACGGGCAATAATGAATGTGTACCCCTCGCAGGTGTCCCCTCCAAGAACACCTGGGCAATAATGACTATGTACCCCTTACAGGTGTCCCTTCCAAGAACACCCGGGCATTTACTTGTAGTTATCAGTTAAATCCGCTTAAGCTAATTTGCAACCCTTTCAAAAGTAAAGTATGTATTCGAGACCAAAAATAAAGTCAAATAATGTATCACATAGCAAGCTATGTGAATGAGTATGTAAACCAATTTGTAATCAACCATGTAAATGGCATTTGGCACAACAAGCTAGTTCTCAACCCCAAAAATATATGTAAAACAAGTAAAACATGGGGCTATAAACTCACCTCGATGTTTAAAGAACGATTGGCAGAAGTGCACATATTAAGTACAACACAAACGGAAAACGGAACGGCTTCGACCAAGAAGTTGCGGTTCATCTTAACGGCTATGATCCACTAGCATAGGGTAATGTATTTGCGTTTTTCGATGAACGATTATATCAACGCGACACGTTGATAAAAGATTTAGATCACAAGTTGTAATGGTTTGGTGGTTGGTTAAATAAAATAAATCGAAAAGCAAACGCAAAGTGTGTAATATATTCCGTATATATTACATATAAAAAATGAACAAGTATATAATTCATATGGTGAATTATATAATAAAGACAAACAACCAAAAGAATAATACGAAGTGTATATAATACGCGACATGTATTATATATAAGAAAGATATTATATAAGAGACGTGAGAAAATAATCAAAACAATATAATTCGACACGTGTTTGGAAATCACCAATTAAATTAATAAAACGTTCTTGCATAAAAGTAAACGCACGTTTTAAAGTAATGAATTAAGTAAACGATGTTTGTAAAGCTTTTACAAAAGTTATGATTCTACCTTTTAGTCGTGAATTTATAAAATAATATTTTATAAATTAGTATTTCGTTTCCTTGACTGGTTGTAGCTAAAATAGTTGTCTCATTTGTAAATATATAGTTTTCGTTTGTTTACCGGTTTATTGTATAATTACAATTCAATACTCTTAAAACTATATTACTTCACCCCATTATCGTGTTTCTAAAATAATAGAAATTTTAGTGAATATTTACTAAGTATTGAAATTTATAGAAATTACGACATGATCTATTCTGTATCCAACAGTTTCCCATGTTTATAAAATTCAATGTTTTCCACTTACTCAATCAATGTTGCAAAATATACACGGGTTTTAATATGTATCTAATCGAGATCAAGCAATGACAAAAATAAGTAAAACCAAACACAACCTATGTGTTATTTAAACGTAAAACCAAACGCTCCTAACTGCTGAACCAAACACACCCTTATGGCTGAACCAAACAGCCGGTTTGGCTGCTGCAAAACACAAAATCAAACACCCTTGTTAGCTGCTAACCACATAACCAAACGCTCCTACTGCTTATAAAACACAATACCGAAACATAAATAAAAGACACTTTTATTTAACCAATACCACCCTTAGATCTGGTTTTAATTTACGAAGGCTTGCATTATTTTTATTAGCTATTTTTTTATAAGGATGAGCAAAACCAAACACACCCTCGTGGTGCTTAATCCCAACCAAACACATGCTCGTGGTGTTTATTAAGAGCCAAACTCACCCTAATGGTGCTAAATCAGAACCAACGCACCCTCGTGGTGCTAAACCACCGCAACAAACACCCTTTGTGGTGTTTATGCTAAACCACAACGCACCCCTTTGGTCATTTTATAACCAAACGCAGCCCTTGCTGCTACCATAAAACCTAACGCACCCTTTAGGCAGGAAACCACGAAACCAAACGCACTCGTGGCTATTATGTTCAGCCAAACGCACCCTTGGCTGTTATGTTAAGTCAAACGCACCCTCTGTGGTGGCTGAGCAAGTCAAACGCACCCTGGTTGCGACTAAAAGAAACCACACGCACCCTTGTGGGTGGTGGCTACAACCCGAACGCACCCTAGTGGGTGGTTTAATAAAACAAACGCACCCTTTTTGGGGTTTTAAGTAAACCAAATGCACCATTTGTGGTGCTACCATAAAAACCCAACACACCCAACACACCCTGGTGGCTGACCCGAAGCCCAACCCACCCTTTGGTGGCTGACCCGAAACCTAACCCACCCTTTGGTGGCTGACCCGAAACCCAACCCACCCTTTGGTGGCTAGCGACTGTAACCGAACGCACCCTTGTGGTGCTTATGAGATGGTGGCAAGGTGGTGGTTTCGGTAGTGGTGGAGATGGTGGTGAGGAGGTCGTGAATGTAGTGGTACGTGGCTGGTGTGGAGTGGTGGCGGTGGTAAGATGGTGGTGCGATGATGTTGGTGGTGTCGTAAGCGATGTGGTGAGGGAAGTGGTGGCGTCGGATGTGTGGCAGCGGCGTGGGGATGAAGGTGGTGTGTCGGCTAGGTGCCGGCGGTGGGTTGGCCGGAGGTGGCCGGAACCTGGCCAGGAATGGGAGAGAGGAAAAAGAGGATAGGTTTTATCAAAAAAATGAGATGGAACCCTAATGCCTATGTATTTATAGTTATAAACTTTTAAAAACAACTTAGCAAATGTAAAATAGTCTAGGGGTTTTTGTGTAAATGTTATTAGAGGGACCACAAGTGTAATTTTTGTAAAGTATTGGTTCGGGTCTCATTTGAGCTAGTTAACGGATGATTTAAAACACGAAAGTTGCGCCATTGTTTTCCAAATCATTTTTCCTATAAAAATGAGTATTTACACGACTTTATTTCATAATTGTTTTATAACCTTTATTTAAATTGCTTATCATTTAATTGTGTATCACTGACAAACTTTGTCCGTAAAATGAACGTTAAATTGAATAATTGCGTTTTTAACAAACATTTTTGAATAACATGATAAATAATTTATTAAATATTTTTATTTAATAAAAAGTGATAATTAAATATGATTTATTATTTAAATATGTTCCGAAAATTTACCGGTTACGTAGTAATCACCTTTATGTGACAATAAAAGGTCAAAAGTTAAAAAGTCAAGTCAGACCCAAAAAGTCAAAGGGTAAAATAGTCATTTAAAGTTCTGAAAATTCCCGGATGTTACATGCTATTATAGTGAGCGCTAGTGTTGTGGATAGATCTATCGGGACTAACAATCCCCACCGGAATTTATGCTCATAAGTTGATCATGGTGCATTTAACATTTAGAGAACTGTAGGTTGTTTTGGCAGACACCCTACCTATTTGGGGCAGACAGACAGTTAAGGCTTCGGGGTCATGAGCTTAGTGCAATAATACATGTTTTTGGACTACTGAATTTGTTTCATAGTCTACCATTACTTAAATCTTGTGATCCACACTTTTATAGACAAACCTATGAATTCACTCAACCTTTGTGTTGACTTTTAGCATGTTTAATTTCAGGTCCTAAGGTATAAGCTTGGATGGGAGCCGTGATGGATATCAATGAAGATGGATTCTGTGTTTATTTAAATTCAATGCAACTTTTATCTATAAAAACTTAAGTCACCTTTTGGTAGTATGAAGCTTTTGTTTAATTAAAAACGTATGTGGAAATGTTTATGACTTTTAAAACATATGGGACCTAATGTATGAACTCTGATATTTTGCTATGGCATCGAATGAAATCTTATCTTAAAACGTCCATTTAAGGTCGTTTCCTATATCTTGATTGTTGTACTTTGACGTAGCACCCCATTGTTACCATTCCGCTGCATACCAGAATTTGGGGGTGTTACAGATTGGTATCAAGAGCCAAGGTTATAGGGAACTGGGTCATTTTCAAAACCTAGTCTATAACCAAAATTTTTACAGATTTTCTTTTCTTTCATTTTCAAAATACAGAATCCTTCATCGCTGATCTGATATCCGCGCGCGCATTCCCTGATCCTTACTTACTCTTCTGATTATCATTATTGTATTATATAGTTTATATATAATACTTGGTTTAAATTCGATCCCTTATGTCTATCTTTTGTTCCTTGACCTTATAAGACAAAATCACCCACGATCTGGAGCGAGAGAGTGTGTCACATTTTTAAACAAACCCCACACAAAACCGTTTTCACTTTTTCAAAAATAACAAGTAAAATTTGAGTGTTAAAAAGCTAAAAATTGGTGCACAAGCCCCTTGGCTATAACACTTGTATAATAGTACTCATCTGTGTTTTATAGTCTTATGTCAGTTTATGAATTCTCTTGTATCTTCACATTGATATCCTTTATTTAGACAGGTGCTGACCTACACTAGCACAGTGGACAGTTCTCCTACGCTTAAATCTCCAATAGGCTTATATAACATGACCAGGAATGCTTCATCGCGTGGACGCCCAGCTCTAAAGCGCATTTAAACAGTAGAGCACACAAAGCACATCGTAACCTTACACATATGTGCCCTCTTGGTAGTGATTTCTTTATAGCTTGCAAACATATCTGATCTTCATTCTATACTATCACGATCATATCATTACAGCACAACTTTTACACTACACACACTGACACAATCATCCTCATACTACTTGCACACATAAGTATATATAGCTCTTCTCTTAATCAAAACACTGTTCTTCTAAGGAACCACTTTGTCAAACAGCAGCAGTACATATCATGAGCTACACATTAATGTGCGAATAGAGTCTATCTATATATCTATGCCCCAAAACTTTGTCCGTCAATAATGAAACGTTACATTGAAATAATTGGCGTTTCTAATCACCCACACTGTTTTTGAGGCACAATATACAACATTATGCTAAAAAGTAATGTTAGTCACATTTTTCTTCTCATTTTCTTGACTATTTCACACAGTAGTAATCTAATATTGTGCTGATTGAGCAGTGTGGAGACGAATCTCTTGGTCGTATTATCTTTAGGAGTGTGAGCACATCACACCACACGAGGTGTCAGACGCGTTAAGTGTTAGTATCGCGTGTACACATCAAAGTTCGCTAGGGTCTCTAATCTATTTAAATTCTGTAGGTGAGTGATCATACGATATTTTATCTATAACTTCTTTATGTCGCTTGGGAGACTTTTTATCACAATTTTGCATCTCTCTAGACGCTTCAAGTTAAACTGTCAGAGAGGCCACACACAATTTCTCAAGAGCAAATTAGTATATATCCATATTATACCATCGGGATCTATCTAGTCTCACAAGGATTATGAGCTATGTCTCACAACATGTATAAGAATTTTCAACTACAGGTTATACTTGTACATCATCAGATCTGTTATAGCACGGTTACTCATCAGTGAGTCACATCATATGGGGATTGATGATGTGTAATACTATACTCTATGATATTGATGTTGTTCGACATACGACTTACATTGTACTGTATTCTTTCATATCTATTATGACTGTTGTCTATCATTGTATGTGTCGTCTATAGTTCATTGTTAACTCGGAGTGATTTCGGTTTGTACTCAGTGAGAACAACACTTGTCTAGATGACGAGGTAGTAGCTGTCACATATTTCATTCAGAGGATTGATCACACGATAATTTATGGTTATATTTTGGGGGGGAAGGTGGGGGGTAATGGGGTATAAGAATATGTGAGAGATTATCTCTACACCACAGATGTCTGCATTGTATGATAGAGTCAGAGTGGAGAATTCTTATCATAGATTAGAGCAGAGAAGTTACTTCGAGGAAAATAGGCATATTGTGTATAATATCTATGCGACAGGTATATTGGTCTATCTTTTTAAGAGGTCATTTGGGACATAACACAAAAAAGGACAATGTGTATGGAATAAAGTTGGGTTTTGTATTTTAGTGGTATTTTTGTTTGTTGGGTATGTGGACTGTGGAGGAGTTATGGTATATCAGTAGTTGACCCGTATTTTCTAGGTCAGAGAGTTTGAATTGGTTGGTTTATAAAGTTAATGGGTAAAGTACAGTGGAGTGTATCATAACTTAAATCAGTGTTCTATGGTATGCATTTGTTTATTTAAAATGTGAATAATGATATCGAGAGATGGTTGATATTTTTTTTATGTTGGTAATTTACATTACGGTTAAACAACAGTGAGTAATGGGTCGGCACAATGGAAGACCGAACATGGTCCAAAACTACCAAAATCATATTGACAATAACTATACAAACAAAGGTGATGAGATGCGGTAGAGTAAAACGACATTTCCGAGAAATCAATATCCCCAAAACTAAAGATCAACATCTGGGAAGGACTCAGAAGGAGAGCTTATGTTGATAGGTGAGGGAATATTGTATCTCCAGTCTAGTTCGTTCGAGATTGAAACTAAGTCCATCTAGTTTCAACGATTCGTTAACAGTCTGCTTAGCGACCACAAACAGTTCGTGATTGTAAGGATTTGTAACGGCAAAAGTAATAACTTCAGAATGAGATCATGTAGTTCAAGTGAGGCATTGAGATTTTTGCTGAGTTGGTATCGCACACCCTATTGTGAATTCTAAATCATCATTGCGACAGTGATTTCATGTTTACATTGAGTTCGATCAGACTAAAAAAATGTATACGTGTCATTTTGAATCATACCATTAAGCCCACACATTTTATTATTCCTTATTTACATAAAAAAGTGTCCAACATAATGTAAGTAAGAAATTTATAAATTATATGAGTTCGAAAGTAATTAAACAATTTATTTATTTAAAAATGCATGAGGCGTACCCAATCCATTCAAATAGAGAGATATATAATCACCTACTAATAATGTTCGATGTAATATGCGTACTCACACAAACCTTCAAGCTGAGCGTCTAGATGACATGACGAGCATGTGCTCTAATGATCATCGGGGACGAGTGTTATGAAAACTGTCGTCTTCGAAGACAGGAAGGTAAAACAGTCAGGGAAGTCGAGAGACATTAGCCGTTCAAAAAAATTGATGAGTATAAATACGGTTATAACATTACATAAAGATTAAAGATCTTATGAAACGATTTACACATAGAAAATAATCATATCAATCCTCATATTACAAGTCCCGCCCATTACAGAGACAATGCAGATACTTAAAATTTCACACATAATTCCATGAACAATAAAACTGTTTCGGTTTTGTTGTACATAGTAAATTATCATACTCAAACCTCATATTCACCGTCCCCAGGAAAAAACGCCCCTTCCCCATGCACAATACATGTAATACTTAGACATCCCACAAATTCCATGTAAACAACTCTTTATGATGCGCTTTCGTGTAACTACAATAGATTGTATAAAGTATAAAAAATATATACATCATTTTTAGAGAGAACCAATACTTAAATTACAATGTTTAGGACGAATGTGATATCGCCATGGTGGCAACTCACAATGTCTAATGACACGTAAAATGAGACCAGTTTGTTAAACCAACACAAATCGTCTAAGGAAAAAAATGACACCATGTATAACTCACAAGACCTAAGGATGTAAAATGATGAGACCATTGTAGGTAACTCTACAATGTCTAAGGTGTAAAATCCAGTATTTAATATAAATACAGCTTTTAATATAAAACATAGCAAAAAACTATTCGCAAGGAAAGTAAGTTGTAAATATATACATATATATCTCCATGATAAGCACTTAATGAAAGCTTGTAAGCAAGTAGTGTGTCATTCAACAATGAAAAAGTTTTGATGTGATAGCCAACGTTTGTGAAAATGGCTTAGTCTAGTAAAATATTACGCAAACACTAGTTCTCTATAACCTTTTAGCTCTGATACCATCTTTAACATCCCCCAAAGATACGTGTCCACAAGCAAAAATAAGTCCAAGAGCGTTACTGTCATAATACATACAGCACAAATATACAAGAGAACACCTCGAAATGTGTCGTTTGAAACGTAATCCTCGTTGGATTCTACTTGAATTTGAAATAGAGACTTTTGCCCGTAATTGCTATCACAATGAAAAAGCGTGAAACCCATACAATGAGATTTGATCATTGGCATGTAAGTACACACAAATTTGTGAATGAACTCTATGTCAATTTTAGACACCCATGCAACATCAGAGTAAGCCAAGCTATGCAAAAAAAACAACCACGCCCTTCCTGACACAACACCATCCCTCGCCTCACAAAATTCACCCTAAGACAAAACATCAGCATAAATGTACAACTTAAATTAGGTGAGATCATCAGGTATGATAAAATAATAAATAGTCTTAAACCAAAGGTTTCCAAAGTGTGTATGACTATTTCAGCCCTTATAATAGTCAACTGAAGAGAAGTAACGCTAAGAAAGCTGGCACACCGCAATTGTTCAAAGCAAGTATTACCCACTCTTAATTCAAAAGCAAACGAAAACAATATTCCTATGTGTATAAAACAAATTTGCTAGCAATATACTCTAAGTTCAATGAAAACGCGCAAGCTCTCATGAAACCATCGCGTAGCGTGTCCCACCAAGGGCCAACACCTAAACGGGGGTGAGACACTAAATTCAACAGGAATGGACCCAGCATAAATGAAAACCATATGTACCCATACACACAAGTTTCCCCAAGAATATCAGCAGTAAATGATTATGGTACCCCTCGCAGTTGCGCCCATTCCCAGAACATACGGGCAACAACAGCAAATGTGTACGCCCACGCTGGTTGTCGCCAATTCCAAGAACACGTGGGCATAATGACTATGTACCCACTTACAGGTGTCCCCTTCCCCAAGAACACCCGGGCGAACTACTTGTAGTTTATTCATTAAATCACTCTAACTAATTATGCAACCCTTTCAAAAGTAAAGTATGTATTCGAGACCAAAAATAAAGTCAAATAATGTATCACATAGCAAGCTATGTGAACTAGTTATGTAAACCGAACTTGTAAATCAACCATGTAAAATGCAATTTGCAAACAAGCATGTTCCAACAGATTGCACCAAAAATATATGTAAAACAAGTAAAACATGGGGCTATAAACTCACCTCGATGTTTAAAGAACGATTGGCAGAAGTGCACATATTAAGTACAACACAAACGGAAAACGGAAACGCGCTTTCGACGCAAGAAAGTTGCGGTTTCATCTTACAGGCTATGACCACTAGCATAGGGCGTAACTTATTAACTGCCGTTTTCGCATGAAATCGATTATATCAACAGCGACACGTTGATAAAAGATTTTAGATCACAAGTTATGTAATTGGTTTGGTGGTTGTTTAAATAAAAATAAATACGAAACAAGCAACGCCAAAGTGTGTACAATACTATTGCCGTATAGATACATATGAAAAATGACACAAGTATATAAATTCATAATAGATGACTTATGATAATAAAGACAATCAACCAAAAGATAATACGAAGTGGTAAACTACAATATGCGACACATGATTATATATAAGATAAGATATAATATAAGAGACGTGAGACAATAATCAAAACAATATAAAATTCGACATAGAAAACGACTAAAGTTGTTTGGAAGATCACCAATTAAATTAATAAAACGTTCTGTTGCATAAAAGTACACCGCAAAAAAAGATACAAAAAATAGGGGCACGTTTTTAAAGTACTGAATATAAGTAAACGATGCGTTTTGTACCAAACTTTTACAAAAGTTATGATACACTTTTTAGTCTGAATTAAAAATACTATTTTTATATAATATATTAACTTTCGTTTCCTTCTGACCTTGGTTGTACAGCTAAAATAGTGTACTCATCTGTAAATATACAAGTTTTCCTTCGTATACTTCTTTACGCGGTTTATTGTATAATTTACAATTCAATACTCACCTTAAAACACCCATTAAACTTCACCCGTTATCACCGTGTTTCTAAAATAAAAGAAATTTGTAGTGGAATATATTACTACAATTATCGAAATTCTATAGAAATTACGACATGATCTGAAATCGTTTACCACAACGTTCATCCCATGTTTATAAAATTCAAATGTTTTCCACTTAACTTCAATCAATGTTGTCAAAATACACGGGTTTTAATATGTATCTAATCGAGATCAAGCAATGACAAAAATAAGTAAAACCAAACACACGAACCTATGTGGTTTTTTAAACGCAAAACCAACGACTCCCTGAAACTGCTAAATACCAAAAACCCCAAATACAAAAACCCTAATGTGCTGAACCAAACAGCCGTTTATGAGAGTATAGAAAGAAGGGGGGCGAGGGGAAAGAACACAATCGGAAGTAACGATTCAAGCCGAAATGTAACTGTCAACCCACCCATTAGCCATTCCGAAGGTCTATCTACATTAAAAACAAAATACAAACGACCCATAGATAAGCTAGATAAACACACATAACGCAAACCCCCTACTGCTTATAAAACACAATACCCAGAAAACATCTAAATCGAAAGACACTTTTATTTTAAACCAATACCATCCTCATTAGATTCTGCGATTTTTAATTTACGAAGGCTTGCCTCACAACCCACTTCGCCTCTCTTCTAGTGAAGAGGTTAATACGTCATTGATTTCCAACTCCCCACACCAATATTTTTATTAGCCAATTTTTTATAAGGATGAGCAAAACCAAACACGCACCACGAGTGTGCATAATCACTAACCAAACACCCCTCGTAGTGTTTATTAAGCAGCCCAACACTCCCTATAGAGGCTAAATCCATACTCAACCACGCATCATAACCAACGCCCCTCGTGGTTCTACAACCTACCACAACCAAACAACCCTTTGTGTTTTTATGCTCAAACCACAACGCACCCCTTTGGTCATTTTATAACCAAACGCAGCCCTTGCTGCTACCATAAAACCTAACGCACCCTTTAGGCAGGAAACCACGAAACCAAACGCACTCGTGGCTATTATGTTCAGCCAAACGCACCCTTGGCTGTTATGTTAAGTCAAACGCACCCTCTGTGGTGGCTGAGCAAGTCAAACGCACCCTGGTTGCGACTAAAAAGAACAACGCAACCCTTTGTGGGTAGCTGGCAACAACACGATACGCACCCTATTAGGGTTTGTTTAATAAAACAAACGCACCCATATTCATTTGTAAAAAAACCCCACCCCCCCCCCCCTCCCCCAAACCCCTTCTACTTTCAGGGTTTTAAGTAACCAAAGGCTAGCAATTCTGTTTGCACTACCCATAAACACCCAACACACCCTGGTAGGCTGACCCGACAGACCCAACCCACCCTTTTGGTGTACTGACCCGAAAACCCAACCCACCCTCTCTGGTGGCCGAACCCAAACCAACCCCCCCTTTGGTGCAAGCGACTTCAACCCGAATCGCACCCTTGTGTATATTGCATACTCTGCGTTACCTTTTGACTTGTTCTAATTGACCAACCACCAAACCGTTACAACTTGGGAACCTAAATCCTTATCAACGCGTCGTGTTGATTCAATCATTCATCTAGAAAACCCAGATACATCATTCTAAGCTAGTGGGTCTTAGCCGTTAAGATAAACGGCAACTTCTTGGTCGAGCTGTTTCGGTTTTCGCTGTGTGGTGCTTAATGTGAGCGCTTCTGCCAATCGTTCTTCATAATCGATGTGAGTTTATAGCCCCTCTTTCACTTGTTTTACAATTGCTTTACAAATCTCGGGGGAGAATACATGCTTGTTAAAACTTGTTTACATCTTCATTGGCTAATCTCTTTTGCATAACTGTTTGCGTACTTGATTTCATAACTGGTTTACATGCTCGTTTGCCTGCGCGTTTACAAAATAATTTGCATAATTATTTACATACTCAATTGCATATCTCGCGATGAGACACATCACTAGTTTTCACTTATGGATACTACAACTTGGATTTCATTCTAATGATTACGGATTAGCTTAGGTTGCATGAACTGTTAATTACCTGGAGGGTAAGCGCGAGTGTCATAAAATAGATCTATTCGGGATTGACGATCCCCATTCGGGTGACTAGCTATCACCGGGAACGAACGTTATAACATTGTCGGAACACAACACGAATTACACATTAATAGCGAACATTTACGGTGCCTGAAAAGATTGGCATACACACTGGTCTACGTGCAGTTTCATGAACTTAGGGGTATAATCGTAGTCACAAGAGATGACCATGTATGGGATACGATGGTCATGCTCACATTTATTATTGCTAGGCAATACACACTTGGGACATTTGCGGTCCAACATTCATACATATTTTTGGTGACTATTTAAGGATTGAAATGGTCATGCATACTTTATAACTCGGTGATTTCCAACATACATATATACATTTTCGGTGACATTTGGGATTGAATTTGTCATACACACTTTGTAAAAATGTTTGGTTTAACATTTACATTTACGAAACTCTATGAACTCACCAACTTTAATGTTGACACTTTTAAGCATGTTTTTCTCAGGTGAACTAGATGCTTGGTTTATTGATGTGCATTGGAGTCTATACAATACAAGATTTTTGTACAAACGACACATAGAGGTCGTTCTCTCATGGCTGGTTCAATGGTATTATGAAGTGACACGCCCCGGAAACTCATATTCCGCTGCGACCCGATTTTGGGGGTGTTACAGATTGGTATTAGAGCCTAGGCTGTAGAGAACTAGGTTGCATAGTTTTACCCTAGACTACAGCCGTTTTCACAAACATTGCATCACATCAAACTTTTTCAATGTGCATACACACTACTTGCTTACTTGCTTCATTACGTGCTTACGTAACTCGTATATATACATAGATATATATAAACTTACCATTTCTTGCGAATATTTTACGCTTGATTTATATAAAAGTTATTTATATAAATATTGGGACTTACTCCTCAAACATTGTGAGTGGCACAATGGTCTCATTTTACTCCTTGGACATTGTGGGTTGCACAATGGTCTCATATAAGTTCTTCGACGTTGTAAGCTATACAATGGTCTCTAAATTTTTATATGACTTTATACAACATTGTATTACGCGAAAACCGCTATAATTTTGTTTACGTAGAATTATGTATGAATCTAAGTATTACAAGTCTTGTATGGGCGGGACTTGTAATACGAGGATTGATGTGATAATTGCTATGTTGACTCGTACATAGAGACCTTTATCTTATTTACTATAACCGAATGCTCATCAATTATTTTGAGCGCTATGTCAATTTTCCCTGACTGTTTTACTCCCCGTATTCGAAGGCGAGTTTTGAACACTCGTCCCATACTCGTTAGAGCACATGCATCGTCATGACATCCATCACCTTGAAGGTTATGTGAGTACGCGTATTGCATCGGGAATTATTAAGTAGGATGATTTATAATATATTTATTTGAAAGGATTGGGACGCCTCTTCATTTAAATAAATAAATTGTGAATCACCGAACCATAAGTTTATCATTTCTTACTTACATAAATTTGGACGCTTCTTTATGTAAATAAGAAATTATGAATGAGTGGGCTTAATGGTGTCTAATATGAGACGAGTACGAACTTGAACCCCATAACCACTGGAATCCGTTAAAAGGTCTAGAAACACAATGGTGTCTTACCACTCATCGAAAACCTCAAGGCTTCGCTTGAGCTAAATGATCTCATTCTTAAGTTATTACTTTTTCCATTGCAAATCCTTGCGATCATGAACTGTCTGTGGAGCTAACAGACTAAGTACAATATACCATCACCTATCACATAAGCTCTCCCACGAGCTCCTCTCATTTGTTGACCTTTATTTTGGAGGTATTGTTTCCTCGGAGTGTTCCCACTATTCGCATTCTATCACCGTGTGTTACGGTTATTGTCGTTATGTTTGCTACTGATTGGGTCCTGGAGCGGTCCCATCCCGTACAAGTTTATTCATCGAGTAAAGCAGATCTCCCTTAAACAAGCTAAACGCTTGTCTATACAATATTCGGTTGAATTACTCATTTCAGACCAATAGTACAACAATTTCAGTCATGGTACATTCTAGTACTGCCAAGTAAGTCGGATACTTACATCCATTAGCCGCATTCGATATTAATCATTGAACGTTACAGATATCAGAAACGAGACTCTACCCTTAAACATTTAAGACTTCATACGTCATACTCACGCGAGTACACTTTCTCTTCGATGCTTTCGCTATTAAGAGACCCTCTTTATAACGCGGTTATATCAATCATAAAACTCGTAATGATATTTTCTGAAATATCTATTCTGAGTATCGGTCATAGGTGTGGTGGTTGCGGCAGTCCTCTTTGGTGGCATCTTGATTTTAGATCACAATAATACAACACACGTGGGATTTCAAACAATCACAATCGCGGCATGATAAAATGCATCCACCTCATATATAATTTGAACACATATATGATAATTGATACAGAATGAAAACTTCAAGGTCCTTCGGTCGTGCTAGCCCGAAATAACTCATAATACTTAACAGGCTAACAGATAGCTATGGATTAAATATCCTGGTCAAACCTAACCAAAATTTAAGGATATTAAGAAGGGTCGAAATCACAAATTTTGCTGAATAAAGTTATCAGCGTCTTGTTTAGAACTAGTTTATTAAATCTTAAATCTCTTCTTGGTCACACAATCGGTTAACACAAATTAAATCTCGGGACGAGACTTCTTTAAGGGGTAGGTACTGTAACATCTGGCAATTTTCGGAATTGAAAATGACTATTTTACCCTTTGACTTTTCAGGTCCGACTTGACTTTTTGTCTTTTGACCTTTAACTGTCACATAGAAACGACTACCGCGTAACTGGTAAATTTTTCGGAACATATTTAAATAATAAATTGTATTTATTATTACATGCCTCTCATGTGCAAAGTTATTTTTAACTTATTTGACTTGAAAACGAAAAAGATATATGTTAGTCCTAAGTTGACTTATCAAAAACGAACATGCTAAATCACGTTTTCACGACTCGGACTCTAAAGCAACATGATGTGAAACGACATTCCGGACAACTTTGTAGTTTTGCCCGAGACCCAGAAACAAGCAGAAGATGGCTGAAATACCCTCGCAAAGTTTTGAAAGCCGCGTACAACGCGTACCGACTCGAAATTAATTAAATGATATTTAATTATCACTTTTTATTAAATAAAAATATTTAATAAATTAATCTTCATGATATTCAAAGACGTTTGGTTAAAAACGCAATTATTCAAGTTACGGTTCATTTTACGGATAAGATTATCAGCGATATACAATTAAACGATAAACATTTTTAAATAAATGTCACAAAACAATTACGAAATAAAGTCGTGTAAATACTCATTTTTATTGGAAAAATGATTCGGAAAACAATGGCGCAAGTTTCGTGTCGTGAATCGACCGTTAACTAGTTCAAACGAGTCCCGAACCGGAAGTTATAAAAACTACATTAAATAGTTACACAATTAACCCTATATTATTGTGTATTTGCCATTTCCATTTATAACTTTAATATAAATATAAAAATTTATATCATTTCATTTCATTTTTGAGATAATAAACACACACATAATCACCACTCCACTCTCCCCCCTCTCATAAAATCCGGCCACCGCCGGCCACCACCGGCGTCGCCGCCCGCCACCGCCGGCCACCACCAACCACAGCCGGAAAAGTTTTCCGGTGAGTTTTTCGGCGAGCACCAAAAAGCCTCCTCTTCGCCCGATCTATCCGATCCCCAACACCACTCGCCGCCACGCGCTGCCATCACCACCACGGCACAGCCGCTGCTACGAACCACCTTATGGTGCGTTTCGTTTTAAAAACCACGCTAAGGGGTGCGTTGGTTTTGCGGGTCAGACCTAGGGAGGGGTGCGGGTGGTTTGTGCTTTTCTCTATTTTAGGGTGCGTTTGGCTGTGGTTCGCACCAACCTAGGGTGCGTTTGGTTGGCTGCCCAACGCAGCCGGTGTGTTTGGCTGTCTCGAGCCCATATAGGGGCGTTCGGGTTTGGTTGTTAACACACAAGGGCGTGTTTGTTTGGCTGCGAAAACAGCCAAAAAGGGGGCGTTGTTTTGCTGTGATATAACAAGCCCCGAAGGGGTGTTTGTTTTGCTTTATAATCAGCCCTAGAAGGGGAGTTTGTTGGCTGTGTTTAACAGCCGAATAAGGCGTGTTTGGTTGGCTGCGAAGCAGCGAAATAGGGCGCGTTTGGTTGCTGTTTTGACAAGCCGAGTAGGGTGCATTTGGTTCGCCGTTTTAACAAGCTTTCGGTCTTACTTAATTTGATTATTATTCAATCTCGTTTAGATAATATATTGAAAAGTGTAGATATTGCAATATTGATTGATTGATTAAGGGAAAACATTTTGTAAAAATGGAAACGTTATATAAACGAATAGTTCATGCCGAAATTTATAAAAAGTTCTATACTTAATAAATTTCACTATAATTTCTATTATCTTAGAAAAACCCGATAAAGGCAAAGTTATATGGTTTTAAAGATTTTATTCGTAATGATACGATAAACCGGTAAATAAACGAAAGATATGTTTTTACAACAAGACAACTAGTTTAGTTAAAAGTCGTAACAAAATACTAAATTATAAAATATTATTTTATAATTTCCGACTAGAAGATAAAGTCACAACTTTTGTAAAAGTTTTACAAACATCGGTTACATGATTTGTAACCTTAAAACGTGCGTTCACTTTTATACGAGAACGTTTTATTAAGTTAATTGGTGATTTCCGAAAACGTGTCGAAATATTTTAGTTTCAATTATTTTCTCGCGTTTCATATATAATACTTGTAAAGTATTATATACCTCGATTATTCTTTAGGTTGTTGGTCTTTGTTATATAATTCACCATATGAATTATATACTGGTTCATTTTTCATATGCAATATATACGGAATATATTGCATACTCTGCGTTACCTTTCGACTTGTTCTAATTGACTAACCACCAAACCGTTACAACTTGGGAACCTAAATCCTTATCAACGCGTCGCGTTGATGCAATCATTCATCAGAAAACCCAGATACATCATTCTAAGCTAGTGGGTCTTAACCGTTAAGATAAACGGCAACTTCTTGGTCGAGCTGTTCCGGTTTTCACTGTGTGGTGCTTAATGTGAGCGCTTCTGCCAATCGTTCTTCATAATCGATGTGAGTTTATAGCCCCTCTTTCACTTGTTTTACAATTGCTTTACAAATCTCGGGGGAGAATACATGCTTGTTAAAACTTGTTTACATCTTCATTGGCTAATCTCTTTTGCATAACTGTTTGCGTACTTGATTTCATAACTGGTTTACATGCTCGTTTGCCTGCGCGTTTACAAAATAATTTGCATAATTATTTACATACTCAATTGCATATCTCGCGATGAGACACATCACTAGTTTTCACTTATGGATACTACAACTTGGATTTCATTCTAATGATTACGGATTAGCTTAGGTTGCATGAACTGTTAATTACCTGGAGGGTAAGCGCGAGTGTTATAAAATAGATCTATTCGGGATTGACGACCCCCGTTCGGGTGACTAGCTATCACCGGGAACGAACGTTATAACATTGTCGGAACACAACACGAATTACACATTAATAGCGAACATTTACGGTGCCTGAAAAGATTGGCATACACACTGGTCTACGTGCAGTTTCATGAACTTAGGGGTATAATCGTAGTCACAAGAGATGACCATGTATGGGATACGATGGTCATGCTCACATTTATTATTGCTAGGCAATACACACTTGGGACATTTGCGGTCCAACATTCATACATATTTTTGGTGACTATTTAAGGATTGAAATGGTCATGCATACTTTATAACTCGGTGATTTCCAACATACATATATACATTTTCGGTGACACTTGGGATTGAAATGGTCATGCATACTTTATAACTCGGTGATTTCCAACATACATATATACATTTTCGGTGACATTTGGGATTGAAATTGTCATACACACTTTGTAAAAATGTTTGGTTTAACATTTACATTTACGAAACTCTATGAACTCACCAACTTTAATGTTGACACTTTTAAGCATGTTTTTCTCAGGTGAACTAGATGCTTGGTTTATTGATGTGCATTGGAGTCTATACAATACAAGATTTTTGTACAAACGACACATAAAGGTCGTTCTCTCATGGCTGGTGCAATGGTATTATGAAGTGACACGCCCCGAAAACTCATATTCCGCTGCGACCCGATTTTGGGGGTGTTACAGCTGCTACACCACAAATCCACCACCACCCTCACCCACGCACCACCACCGCGAACCCCACACCACCATCAACAACACTACAACACCACATAAGGGTGTGTATGGTTTCTCAGCCGCACCACATAGGGTGCGTTTGGTTGTAATAAAATAGGCATAGGGTGCGTTTAGATATTTAAAACGTATAGGGTGCGTGTGGTTTTGTGATAACACCCACTAGGGTGCGTTCGGGTTGTAGCCACCACCCATAAGGGTGCGTGTGGTTTCTTTTATCGCAACCAGGGTGCGTTTGACTTGCTCAGCCACCACAGAGGGTGCGTTTGACTTAACATAAAAGCCAAGGGTGCGTTTGGCTAAACATAACAGCCACGGGTGCGTTTGGTTTCGTGGTTTCCTGCCTAAAGGGTGCGTTGGGTTTTATGGCAGCAGCAAGGGCTGCGTTTGGTTATAAAAATGACCAAAGGGGTGCGTTGTGGTTTAGCATAACACCACAAAGGGTGTTTGATGCGGTGGTTTAGCACCACGAGGGTGTGTTTGGTTCAGATTAAGCACCGCGAGGGTGTGTTTAGTTTTGCTCATCCTTAAAAAAATCGGCTAATAAAAATAATGCAAGCCTTCGTAAATTAAAACCGGATCTAAGGGTGGTATTGGTTAAATAAAAGTGTCTTTTATTTATGTTTCGGTATTGTGTTTTATAAGCAGTAGGGGCGTTTGATTATGTGGTTAGCAGCTAACAAGGGTGTTTGATTCTGCATTTTGCAGCAGCCAAACGGGCTGTTTGGTTCAGCCATTAGGGTGTGTTTGGTTCAGCAGTTAGGAGCGTTTGGTTTTGTGTTTAAACAACACATAGGTTATGTTTGGTTTTACTTATTTTTGTCATTGCTTGATCTCGATTAGATACATATTAAAACCCGTGTATATTTTGCAACATTGATTGAGTAAGTGGAAAACATTGAATTTTATAAACATGGGAAACGTTGGATAAACGAATAGATCATGTCGAAATTTCTATAAATTTTGATACTTATTAAATATTCACTAAAATTTCTATTATTTTAGAAACACGATAACGGGGTGAAGTTATATAGTTTTAAGAGTATTAAATTGTAATTATACAATAAACCGGTGAACAAACGAAAACTATACATTTACAAATGAGACAACTATTTTAGCTACAACCGGTCAAGGAAACGAAATACTAATTTATAAAATATTATTTTATAAATTCACGACTAAAAGGTAGAATCATAACTTTTGTAAAAGCTTTACAAACATCGTTTACTTAATTCATTACTTTAAAACGTGCGTTTACTTTTATGCAAGAACGTTTTATTAATTTAATTGGTGATTTCCAAACACGTGTCGAATTATATTGTTTTGATTATTTTCTCACGTCTCTTATATAATATCTTTCTTATATATAATACATGTCTCGTATTATATACACTTCGTATTATTCTTTTGGTTGTTTGTCTTTATTATATAATTCACCATATGAATTATATACTTGTTCATTTTTCATATGTAATATATACGGAATATATTACACACTTTGCGTTTGCTTTTCGATTTATTTTATTTAACCAACCACCAAACCATTACAACTTGAGATCTAAATCTTTTATCAACGTGTCGCGTTGATATAATCGTTCATCGAAAAACCCAAATACATTACCCTATGCTAGTGGATCATAGCCGTTAAGATGAACCGCAACTTCTTGGTCGAAGCCGTTCCGTTTTCCGTTTGTGTTGTACTTAATATGTGCACTTCTGCCAATCGTTCTTTAAACATCGAGGTGAGTTTATAGCCCCATGTTTTACTTGTTTTACATATATTTTTGGGGTGAGAACATGCTTGTTTGCAAATGCATTTACATGGTTGATTACAAATTGGTTTACATACTCATTCACATAGCTCGCTATGGGATACATTATTTGACTTTATTTTTGGTCTCAAATACATACTTTACTTTTGAAAGGGTTGCAAATTAGCTTAAGCGGATTGAACTGATAACTACAAGTAAATGCCCGGGTGTTCTTGGAAGGGACACCTGTGAGGGGTACACAGTCATTATTGCCCAGGTGTTCTTGGAGGGGACACCTGCGAGGGGTACACATTCATTATTGCCCGGGTGTTCTTGGAGGGGACACCTGCGAGGGGTACATATTCATTACTGCCCGAGTGTTCTTGGAGGGGACACCTGTGATGGGTACATATGGTTTTCATTACTGCCTGGGTGCTCTTGGAGGGGACACCTACGATGGGTACATAGAGCATCGGTTTCATGAACTTAGAGTAATTGCAATCATTGTTTTATACACATAGGAATATTTACGTTGCTTTGAATAAAGTGGCAATACATGCTTTGAACAATTGCGGTTCAACTTTCATACGTACATTTTCGTGACTATTATAAGGGCTGAAATAGTCATACACACTTTGGATACTTTGGGATTTTATTTTTACACTTTTATATTTAAACAAACTATGAACTCACCAACTTTATGTTGACCTCATTTAAGCATGTTTTTTTCTGGTGAATTAGATGCTTGGCTTACTTGATGTGAATTGGGTCGAATTGACTAAAGATTTATTCACAAATTTTATACTTACATACAAATGATTAAATTATTGTATTGGTTTCAAGCTTTTATTGTGGATGCAATTACGGGACAAAGTTCTTATATCAATTTCAAGAAAAATCAACGAGATAACTTTTCAAACGACACATTTTAGAGTCGTTCTTTGTATCTTGTGTGTTGTTATTATGTAGTACGCTCCGGAAATATTTTTGCTGTGACATATTTTTGGGGGTGTTACAGATTGGTATCAGAGCCAAAGTTATAGAGAACTAGGTTGCATATTTTACCCTAGACTATAACCGTTTTCACAAACATTGCATCACATCAAACTTTTTCAATGTGCATACACACTACTTGCTTACATGCTTTCATTACGTGCTTACATGACATATATATGTATATATATATACACTTACCTTTCCTTGCGAATATTTTACGCTTGTTTTATATAAAAGTTATTTATATAAATACTGGGATTTACACCTTAGACATTGTGAGTTACACAATGGTCTCATTTTACTCCTTAAACATTGTGAGTTATACAATGGTGTCATTTTACTCCTTAGACATTGTGAGTTTCACAATGGTCTCATTTTACTTCTTAGACATTGTGAGTTGCACAATGGTCTCACTTCGTCCTCAAACATTGTAATATAAGCAATGGTCTCTAAAAATATATTTTTTATAACTTTACACAATATTGTATTACACAAAAGCCATCATAATATTGTTTACATGGAATTATGTATGAATCTAAGTATTACAAGTTTTGTATGGGCGGGACTTGTAATATGAGGATTGATATGATAATTACTATGTAAACAAAACCCGACACAGTTTTATTTTCATGGAATTATGTGTGAATCTAAGTATTGCAAATCTTGTATGGGCGGGACTTGTAATAGGAGGATTGATATGATAATTTCTATGTTAACTCGTTCATAAAGATCTTTATCTTATTTACTATAACCGTATACTCATCAATTATTTTGAACGTTATGTCGATCTTCCCTAACTGTTTTACTTCCCGTCTTCGAAGGCGAGTTTTAAACACTCGTCCCATACTCATTAGAGCACATGCATCGTCATGTCATCCACCACCTTGAAGGTTGTGTGAGTACGCGTATTACATCGGAAATTATTAGGTAGGATGATTTATAATCTCTCTATTTGAATGGATTGGGACGCCTCTGCATTTAAATAAATAAATTGTAAATCACCGAACCATAAGTTTATCATTTCTTACTTACATAAATTTGGACGCTTCTTTTTGTAAATAAGGAATAATAAATGAGTGGGCTTAATGGTATTCAATATGACACGAGTATGAACTCGAACTCAATAAACACCGAAATCCGTCAAAAGATTTAGAATCACAATGGTGTCTTACTACTCAGCAAAAATCTCAATGCCTCACTTGAACTACATGATCTCATTCTGAAGTTATTACTTTTGCCGTTACAAATCCTTACAATCACGAACTGTTTGTAGAGCTAGCAGACTTGTTACACTCTTGAACTAATGGACTTAGTTCAATCTCGAACTAACAGACTAGGTACAATATTCCATCACCTATCACATAAGCTCTCCCATGAGCTCCTCCCATTTGTTGATCTTTATTTTGGGGATATTGTTTCTCGAAATGTCCTCACTCTCCGCATCTCATCACCGTTTGGTATAGTTATTGTCATTATGTTTGTTGTTGTTGGGTCCTTGAGCGGTCCCAGCCCGTACAACTTTATCCACTAAGTAATGTAACATCTTTAAACAAGATAACCATCTCTCGATATAGTATTCAGTTGATTTATTCATTGCAGACCAATAGTACACAAATTTAAGTCATAATACATCCTAGTATGACCTAAGTAAGTTGAATACTTCCATTCATTAGCCGCGTCCGTTATTAATCATCAAACATTTCAGATAGCAGAAACTGGACTCTACCCTTAAAACATTTATAACTCTATATAGACATACCCACGTGACTACACTTTCTCCTTTGGTGTGTTCACTATTAAGAGGCTTTCTTCATAACGCGTTTATATCAACCATGAATCTTGTAATGATATTTTTCAAAATACCTATTCTAATGGATCGAATATCCTGGTCAAACCTAGCCAAAATTTATGCATATTAAGAAGTGTCGAAACATCCAATTTTGCTGAATAAAGTTATCAGCGTCTTGTTTAGAACTGGTTTATTAAATCTTAAATCTTTTCTTAGTCACATAATCGGTTAACACAAATTTAATCTCAGGACGAGATTTCTTTAAGGGGTAGGTACTGTAACATCCGGGAATTTTCAGAACTTTAAATGACTATTTTACCCTTTGACTTTTTGGGTCTGACTTGACTTTTTGACTTTTGACCTTTTATTGTCACATAAAGGTGATTACTACGTGGCCGGTAAATTTTCGGAGCATATTTAAATAATAAATCATATTTAATTATCACTTTTTATTAAATAAAAATATTTAATAAATTATTTATCATGTTATTCAAAAACGTTTGTTAAAAACGCAATTATTCAATTTAACGTTCATTTTACGGACAAAGTTTGTCAGTGATACACAATTAAATGATAAGCAATTTAAATAAAGGTTATAAAACAATTATGAAATAAAGTCGTGTAAATACTCATTTTTATAGGAAAAATGATTTGGAAAACAATGGCGCAACTTTCGTGTTTTAAATCATCCGTTAACTAGCTCAAACGAGACCCGAACCAATACTTTACAAAAATTACACTTGTGGTCCCTCTAATAACATTTACACAAAAACCCCTAGACTATTTTACATTTGCTAAGTTGTTTTTAAAAGTTTCTAACTATAAATACATAGGCATTAGGGTTCCATCTCATTTTTTGATAAAACCTAGCCTCTTTTTCCTCTTTCCCATTCCCGGCCAGGTTCCGGCCACCTTTCGGCAAACCACCGCCGGCACCCCAGAGCCGGCCCACCACCTTCATCCCACGCCGCTGCCACACATCCGAGGCCACCACTTCCTACCACATCGTTATGACCACCAACATATCGTACCACCATTTACACCGCCACCACTCCACACCAGCCACGCACCACCACATTCATGACCTCCTCACCACCATCTCTACCACTACCGAAACCACCACCTCGCCACCATCTCATAAGCACCACAAGGGTGCGTTCGGTTGCAGTCGCGAGCCACCAAAGGGTGGGTTGGGTTTCGGGTCAGCCACCAAAAGGTGGGTTGGGCTTCGGGTCAGCCACCAGGGTGTGTTGGGTGTGTTGGGTTTTTATGGTAGCACCACAAATGGACATTTGTTTACTTAAATCCCCGAACAAAAGGGGTGCTCGTTTGTTTATATTTTAACCACCACTAGGGTGCGTTTGGTTGTAGCCACCACCTCACTAGGGTCTTTTGCGTTGGTTGGTTTCTTTTTTGTCGAACCAGGGTGCGTTTGACTTGCTCAGCCACCACAGAGGGTGCGTTTGACTTAACATAACAGCCAAGGGTGCGTTTGGCTGAACATAATAGCCACGAGTGCGTTTGGTTTCGTGGTTTCCTGCCTAAAGGGTGCGTTAGGTTTTATGGCAGCAGCAAGGGCTGCGTTTGGTTATAAAATGACCAAAGGGGTGCGTTGTGGTTTAGCATAAACACCACAAAGGGTGTTTGTTGCGGTGGTTTAGCACCACGAGGGTGCGTTGGTTCTGATTTAGCACCATTAGGGTGCGTTTGGCTCTTAATAAACACCACGAGGGTGTGTTTGGTTCGGATCAAGCACCACGAGGGTGTGTTTGGTTTTGCTCATCCTTATAAAAAATTGGCTAATAAAAATAATGCAAGCCTTCGTAAATTAAAACCAGATCTAAGGGTGGTATTGGTTAAATAAAAGTGTCTTTTATTTATGTTTCGGTATTGTGTTTTATAAGCAGTAGGGGCGTTTGGTTATGTGGTTAGCAGCTAACAAGGGTGTTTGATTTTGTTTTTTGTAGCAGCCAAACCGGCTGTTTGGTTCAGCCATTAGGGTGTGTTTGGTTTAGCAGTTAGGAGCGTTTGGTTTTGCGTTTAAACAACACATAGGTTGTGTTTGGTTTTACTTATTTTTGTCATTGCTTGATCTCGATTAGATACATATTAAACCCATGTATATTTTGCAACATTGATTGAGTAAGTGGAAAACATTGAATTTTATAAACATGGGAAACGTTGGATAAACGAATAGATCATGTCGAAATTTCTATAAATTTCGATACTTAGTAAATATTCACTAAAATTTCTATTATTTTAGAAACACGATAACGGGGTGAAGTTATATAGTTTTAAGAGTATTGAATTGTAATTATACAATAAACCGGTGAACAAACGAAAACTATACTTTTACAAATGAGACAACTATTTTAGCTACAACCAGTCAAGGAAACGAAATACTACTTTATAAAATATTATTTTATAAATTCCCGACTAGAATGTAAAATCATAACTTTTGTAAAAGCTTTACAAACATTGTTTACTTAATTCATAACTTTAAAGACGTACGTCTAGTTTCATACAAGAATATTTTTATTAATTTAATTGGTGATTTCCGAAAACGTGTCGAATTATTTTGTTTTAATTATTTTTCTACAACATCGAGGTGAGTTTATAGCCCCTCTTTCACTTGTTTTAAAATTACTTTACAAATCTCGGGGGAGAATCCATGCTTGTTACAACTTATGTACATTTTCATGTACAATCTATTTTACATACTCTTATACATACTTGTTACATACTTGATTTTGGTAACTTGGTTACAAACTTATTTACATACTCGTTACAAACTCGTTACAATTTTGTTATA